>MDKJ01234820.1:0-17690 GCA_005239525.1 Nicotiana knightiana | reverse complement strand
TCAGCCCAAAATACTTTTCAGAGTTTTCAAGCAGTGTGATAATAGTGGAAATAACAACAAGTCAAAAACATGACTGAGTTCACAATTGTTGTATCAGGATGTGTAAGAATAGTGTAAAAGTACCTCTGAGGGTCTAATTAGGTCGGCACAAGGCCCCAAACATGGCTCATAACCCATAAATAAGTATAAATTTCTAAAATTACAGGACATCATAAGGTTTCAAATCGAATATGCGGCTTAATAGTCGCTACGGGACGGACCAAGTCACAATCCCTGACGGTGCACGCCCACACGCTCGTCACCTAGCATGTGCGTCACCTGATTACCAAAACAGTATCAAATACCGGGGTTTCGTACCCTCAGGTTTAGAGTTACAATCGTTACTTACCTCAAAACAGCCCAAAAGCTACTCCGCGATGCGCTTGCCCCTCGAATCGGCTCCCAAAAGCTCTGAATCTAACCAAAATCAGATTAACATCATCAAAACACGCTAACGGAACAAAAACCAATCGAAAGACATAAAAGTTTAACACAATTCTCGAAATTCGGCTAAACTCGAGCCCCAGACCCACGTCTCGGAATTCAATAAAATTTGCATCAATAGAAACCTTGTCCTCCCACGATTCTACACATACCAAGAACACCACAATCGGACCACAATTGCCCACTCACATCACCAAAAGAATCCCCAATCTTCCTCCCCATTTTCCCACTTTAATTCTTCAAATTCCAAGCCTAATCCGAAACAAAATAGCATAGAAACGAGTTATATAGTCCGGGAACTTACCTCCACTGAACAACCTCGAATTTTTTCTTCAATTAGCTCTCAACCGAGATCCACCGGCATGCAGCAATGGAAGAATAACCAAAATGTTGCGGAGGCATTCTTTATACTGTTCTGCCCAGTTAATCTGCACCTGCGGACCTTTCCTCGCACCTGCAGACCCGCACCTGCGGTCCTAGGTGTGCACCTGCGAAAACCCACTATCAGTCCAATTCTCACACCTGGGGACTCCTCCTGCCTAGCCTCTTTTCACATCTGTGCCTGGTCCTTCACACCTGCGCCTGGTCATTCGCACATGCGGCTCCCAATCCGCAGGTGCGGCCACACCAGTAGATTCACACCTGCAGCTATTTGCTGCAAATTCTTAAGTCCAATCCTTCGTTAACCATCCTAAATCAATCCCAATCCCCTCGGGGCCCCAATCAAACATACCAACACGTCCCATAGCATAATTCAAACTTATTTGATCCTTCGAAACACCAAATACAACACGAAAACACCAAAATTACATCAAATTAAGCTTATGAACTTTGAAACTTTCAAATTTCGCCAATGATGCCGAAACCAACCAAAGCAAATCCGATTGACCTGAAAATTTGCACATATATCCAAAATGACATTACGAACCTGCTCCAACTATCAGAATTTCATTCTGACCCCTATAGCCTATTTTCCAGTGCCGACCGAAAATCGCCAAAAAACTAACTTCCGCCAATTCAAGCCTAATTCTACACCGGACATCAAAACTTCATTCCGAACACACTCCTAAGTAACAAATCACCTAACGAAGCTATCCGAACCATAAAATCCACAATCTGAGGTCATTTACCATTAAATCAACTTCCGGTTGACTTTTTCCACTATTGAACCAAGATAAGAGACCAAGTGTCTCATTTATCTCCAAAGATCGTTCCAATCCCAAGCCAACCAATCCAACACAATGTAATGAAGCTGAACCACATATAATGAAGCAGAAACGAAGGAAATGGGGCTAAAATCTCGGAATGACCGATCAGGTCGTTACATGTCCTATTTGATGTCAAACAATCTTAGAGGCTTTGTAGACAGAGGTTCATTTTGTGCAGTATGTCAGAGGTCTTGACGGCCCATATGTATTCATGTTTTAAGAATGATAGTTTATTGATACAGTGTTCACCCACTTATGGTTATGCACTACAAGTTATTGTCATGTTGGCCCACGATAGTCACAGAAAGAATGAGTTACAGAATGGTTCGCTCGAGCTAGTACGACACCGAGTGCCAGTCATAGATCCCTAGGTTTGGGGCATGACAAAGTGGTATCAGGGAAGATCCTAGGGAGTCTACAAAGTCGTGCCTAGTAGAGTCTCACTTATTAGTATGTTGCGCGCCACATTTATAATTGAGAGGCTATAGGGCATTTAGGAAATGTTACCCTTCTTTTCTTTCCAGATCGTGCCATAAGAGCTAAGTTATAAGAAGTCAGTATTAAGTTTCCACTAGATTTTGTATGCACTAGAGGTGCTATCACAATAGAGCTTTAAGGCGTAGATGTAATTTCTACTTAATTGTAAGGGAGGTTATGAAAGAAACAGAATATATGATGCGATATTGAGAAGTAATTAAGGTAAAGGTGAAGAAGATACAAGATACTCAAGTACAAAAGGTTGTGAATAGTCGAGACTTCAGATATGAGTATTTGGATCTTTTGAAGAAAGACCTAAGATATCTTAAAAAGAAAAAAAAAAGGGCCAAAAAAATTGAAACCTGAACGAGAAAATAAAAAGGTTCAACTTTTCATCAAAAATGAAAAAGTATTACATCTTTTAGAAGTCTAGGTACAAAAAAAGTAGGGACTTACTAAAAAATTAAAATAATGATTATCTTATTCTGACATAATGATGAATGTCAAACTTTGTCATGGAATTTTTTTAAATTTAAAGAGTCCTAGACAGGGAAGGGATATGCTGGAGAAAAGAAAAGAGAGAAGAAGGGAGGAAAGTATTTATTATTTCTGTTGCATCTATTTGGAGAAAAATGAAATGTGCGACTGTTATTCGACACTAATCCCCAGATATGTAGCTATTTTGTTCATAATCCTAAAATCCTTATTGATATTATAAAAATTCTAGTGAAATTGGGTTTTAGTTTAATTTACAGAGAAGGCCCTGGTGAAAATTTTATAAATCTCTAAGAGTTAACATTCAAGGACGAATGTTCTAAAGGAGGGAAGAATGTTACATCCCGTACTTTAATATAAGGATAAGTCGTAGTAATCCATATGCGCTTCAAAGGATTAAGACCCTTCATGAGATTACAGAGGATTTGTCATTATGTTACCATAAGACCCCGTAAGTATAACAACATTGATACCGTTAGTTACATTTTCATATGGTATTTATATTGAGTGGAACATTTTTCTAAAAAGTTTTATAAGTAAATTTTTGGATAGTTACCATTATTACTATTTTCGAATATGGTAAATTATACACATAATATAAGAAAGTTTATGAGATTTTCTTTATTGTAAAGATAGAAATTATTTTCTCACAAGAAAAGAAGGTTATCCTTTTTACCATTTTAAGAATTAAACGTACGAGAATTTTTACTCTTTCTATGAGATTAGGAAAATTATAAGTTGAGAAAATATATGCATTTTTACATGGATGTTTTAATAAAAATAATAGTGTATGTATTTATTTTATGTGGTACCATATGACCATGATAGTAGGATGTATAAAGTGTATTAAAATAATTAGAATTTTAAGTAATTTGAAACAGTTCTTAATTATGCGGGTAATTGGTTAATTACCGGATAACGGGACACTACCTAATTACCTAATTAATTAATTCAATATTTTGGATAAGACCAACCCTCCTCACGTGGCAGCACCCCCCAGTCCCCATGTATGACTCTTAAGTTAAATATATGTGTGGCAAGGTTTGAGGATTTGACAAAATCTCCTAACGTCAATTATACACCATTTTAGGAAATAGAATTCCAAATATGATATCTTGTATCAAGACCAAATCCAGTAACCAAGAACGAAGAGATGGAAACATGAATTCTAAGAGCTCCAACCAGGCTTTCCATACAATTGTAATGTTGTCACGACCCAAATTTCCCCTTCGTTGGGTATCGTGATGGCACCTAGTCTTAAGGACTAGGTAAGCCTAAAATTCATGGAATAGTAATAATAATAAGTAAAAATATAATATTTTATGAAAAATAATTCTTTATACAAGAGCATATTTCCAAAACCCAGTAGTACAGGTCATAAGCTCTACAGAGTTTACTACAACTTCTAAATACAACTGTTTGGAAGTAAGTAAAAACAGTGTCAATACAAAATAGAAAGGTGACTCCGAAGCCTACGAACGCACCAGCAGGTTACCTTGAGTCTCCTCAGCAAGGATCCGCAGAGCTGCTAACGACAAATAGCTGGATCTGCACAAAAATGTAAAGAAGTGTAGTATGAGCACACCACAGTGGTGCCCAGTAAGTATCAAGACTAACCTCAATGAAGTAGTGATGAGGACTAGTCAAGACACCCACTGGTCTAATAAACTGAACAAGCATAAGTACAGAAAATAATGGAAACATAACCTCTATCTATTATCTGCACAATATGGCTAACAACAGAACGACTACAATAAGGAAGGAAAAATAGTAAACAACAATGGATCACCAAAATAATACACCGAAGGATGGACAGAAACACATCCCAAGTTCGGAAATCACAATACAATAAGGGCAAGTAGTAACTCAGCACTACATTAGTCTCCACATCGGACCTTAGCCACAAATCCCAATAAATTGGTCAAAATCTTCGAGTGTAAACTTTCACCCTCAAGTTTTTATATTGAAAGCTTTAAGGTAAACATCGTTTTCAATAGAAAATTCTTTTGAAATATGCTTTCCCAAGAAATGTCTCTCAAACATAGCTTGTTTCAAGATAAATGCTTTTCAAATATATTTTTCCAAAGAAATGTACTTCAACATAGTTTTATTCAAGATAAATGCTTTTCAATTGGACATCCCAAATAAATGTCTTCCAAAAATAGTTTCTTTAATCAAATCTATTGGGATCCCGTAGTTCCGAATTTCTCATACAATACAGGGGATCTCCCGGAATACGTCTGTAGTCCATGTAACGACTTGATAGGTTATTTTGAGATCTAGTGCGTTGTTCAGAGGTTTGAAGTCATGAGCAGCTCCATTTCAAGTATTATGACTTGCAGGTGTGGTCGGAATTGAATTTCAAAAAGTTAGAGTTGAATTGGAAAGAAAATTCTCATTTAAGAAGCCTTAAGTTGGAAGAATCAACTAAGATTGGGATTTTGAGTAAACAACCTCCGAATCAGGATTTAAAGGTTCCTTCAAGTTTTTATGATGATTTCAGACTTGGGCGTAAGTCCGGATCGGGTTTTGGATAACCCGGGAGCGCTTCGATGCATATTGTGGAAGTCAGCATTTTTGAAGAAATTTCCTAAGTTTGGCTTGAAGTGCATTTCAGCGATATTGATGTCCGTTTGGGATTCCGTGTCTGGGAATAGCTTTGTATGGTGATTCTGGTGTTGGTATCGCGATCGGAAGTGAATTCGGATGTCCGGAGGTTATTTTTGAGTCATTTGGCTAAAGATAGAAATTTGAAGGTTTTTGAGAAATCCGACCGGAAGTGGAAATTTTGATATCGGGGTCGGAATGTGATTCCGTAAGTTGGAGCAGGTCCATAATGTCGAATATGACTTGTGCGCAAAATTTGAGGTCAATCGGACGTGATTTGATAGGTTTCGGCGTCGGATGTTGAAGTTGGAATTTCTAAGTTCATAAAGTTTGAATTTTAGTGTGATTCGTGATTTCGGAATTGTTTTATGTGATTTTGAGGCTCGACTAAGTTTGAATGAGGTATTGGGACTGGTTGGTAGTTTTGGTTGAGGTCTCGGGGGCCTCAGGCGTGTTTTGGATGCTCAACGGGTCGATTTTTGCCTTGAAAGGGTTGCAGGTTTTCTAGTGTGAGCGCAGCAGGTATTTACTCTATGCGATCGCGTGAGTGGGTATACGATCACATAGAAGGATTTGGAGGCTGCTTGGATTTGGCCTGTGCGATCGCGGGTAGTTGTTTGTGATCACATAGAAGGATTTGTGAAGGCTGTTGGGTTGTCCTATGCGATTGTAGGGTCTGGTGTGTAAACACATCGAAAATTATAATTGAATGACTAAGGAAGATTGGAGTTTATTTTCTTAATCATCTAAAAAGAGAATTGATTTCCTTCGCAGGCAATTTTATTTCCGGATAAGGTTGTATTATTAAACATTATAAGAACTTTGCAAATAAATTTCGAGAAAGGATTTAAATACTATTTTGTGGTTTTGAAAGAGAAATCTTTCATTTACTTGAGTATTTGTTTTCCCGACGTATTTGGGGTAGACTGTTGATTGTGCCTGACTGCATGTGACCGCCTCGCAATTTACATTCCGCAAGCGGAGTGTTATTTCCCCCACTCTCATGGGAGCGGGCCATACGCCATGGCGGATTGAAAGATGCACTTTTGGTACGGGCCGTTCGATCCTCGGCAGTGCATAGATATGAGTATTTTATTGAATAATGCACTTTTGGTATAGGTTGTTCGATCCTCGGCAGTGCATAGACATGAGTATTTTATTGAGAGGTGCACTTTTGGTACAGGTCGTTTGATCCTCGGCAGTGCACAGAGATGATTGTTATGACGGCTCAGGCCGGTTGTCCTTATCCCGTATGCGCATGCTAAATTGTTAAATAATTTTTTCATGGATTTTTAAAAGTGACAAGATATTTGGGGGGAAACAAAGAGGAATTTTTTATTTAAAATATTTGGGGGAAAATGAGGAAGTGGTAACTGTTTGTTTATTTCCAGTATTTACTTGGATTTCAGTGCCTTATATATATGCTGCTTTACTACCTTTACATGCCTATCGTGTTCATCTTATGCTGTTAAATTAATTGTTGGACCCTAGTGAGTGTCTAATTCGACCTCTCGTCACTACCTCTCTGAGGTTAGGCGAGTTCTTACTGAGTACACGTTGTTTTTGTACTCATGTTACACTTGCTGTGCATTTTTATTGCACAGGTACCTTCATAGTTACATGGCTGGTTGGAGACTTAGGCTAGTCGCACCATCCGGAGGCGATCCGCAGCTGACAGAGTCTCCCTCGTACTGTATTTATTTTTGTTTTAAATTTCCTCGTCCAATTTGCATTTCCGACATGCCTTGTGGTGATTGTATAAATTCTTAAAAATCGCTCATGTACTTGTGACACCGGGTTTTGGGATGTGTTGGGATATAATTGCTAAAATGGAATATTCAAACTATTGTTTTACTCGACAGATTTTATTTAGTTAATATGTAATAAAGTGTATGGAAATGCTTTTTCATAAATTGATAAAACGGGAAATTGTTTTAACTAATTAATGTTTGGCTTGCTTGACAATGATGTCTGGCGCCATCATGACCTTACGGATTTTGAGTCGTGACAACATGGTATCAGAGCGCTAGGTTCCCTTAGGTCTCACGAGTCATGAGCAAGTCTAATAGAGTCTTGCGGATCGGTACAGAGACGTCTGTACTTATCTTCGAGAGGCTACAGGGTTGTTAGGAGTACTTCCCTTCTTGATTCCTCATCGTGCGATTTGATTCTTTTGAGGCTCATGCCTATGTTTATTCCTACTCAATCTTACGCGTCGCGAAGTGCTTGCTATGAATCAGGAATTTGAGGAATTGAAATGGTGCTACGGGTGTAATTCGTGATGTTTCCATGTATAATTGGTTGGGCTGTTGTTATGGCCCTGCAACAGAATAATATGTTGTTTCAGCTCAGTAGCTGTGTTTCTGAGAGCCTTAAGGCTATGCTCAGGTAGTGATGATGCTTGCCATTGGTTATCGCGCGATGTCGATATGATGATAGAATGATTTCCTGTATGTTGGAGGTGATGAATGGTTTGAAGGGAGGTCTTCTCAGAGTTTGATTTTGAGATTTCGGTATTTTAGTTCCGGCAGAGGAAAGGCATTTGGGTTATGAATGGTCCAGTTGGGGTTGATAAAGTAGTAAGACTTGGTGTCTTCAAGTGAGGTGGGATATGCACCTGTGACGTGAAGTCATCATCATTGATCGAATGGAATGTGTTCAGTTTGTCGGTGCTATGGTTTCTTCGGTTGCGTGGGGTCAGAGTATTGAGAAGAAGTATTGAAGAAAGCGGTTGGCAGAGACCGTGAGGTGCGGTGGTTCAGTACCGGATAAGTGTTGATAATGAAGGCAGCTAGAGAAAGATGATCTCCAGAGAGCTTAAGGTCGTGGTGATCTGCTGGTTTGAGAGCTACAGAGATAGATCCTGAAGTGAGGCTAGGCGGCAGTTCCATTTCTAAGAGGCCAGGTGTCAGAAGCGGAAGTCGAGCAGTCGCAAAGTGGGGGAGCGACAACATAGCTTGGAATTTGAAGATATTGTCGCGCATTTAATGGATGTCCTGAGGAGCGGACATACTAGTAAAGTTGGTAGATGAGGCAGGGCGTAGGATGGGGTATTGAAGTCGCAGAGAGCGTGCATTTCAGCATCGTTGGAAGGTGTCAGTTGGTGATTTTCAGAGGTGGGTTATCTCCTGTGAATAGGTTAGCGGTGGCATGGTTGGTAGGTCTCTATGAGGGGTTCTAGTGGCCATTCGGTAGGAGGTAGAATATGTGAATGATGCTAGAGAATTTGAATCTTTAGGGGGTGCTAACAAGAGAATTTGGAAGAATTAGACGGATTGGTTGAGCAAGATCGTGTTATCAAAGGAGAAAGGATATCGGTAGGGTCTAGAGTGGTGCGAGGAGTAGCTTCGGGCTAAGTGGGGGAGTCCCACCATCTGCAGTTGGGTTGCAGGATTGTGTTATCATAGGGTTACGGATTGTCGGTGTGTTGGCAATTTATTACAGCTAAGGGAAAGTAGTAAAATGGTGATTGTGCATGGGATTTGATGAATGTGTGCAAAAGTTGGCCTTGTCGGGCCAGGGTTAGGCTTTGGAAGATTTAGAATTTTGCTTAAGGCATAGGTGAGTTGTCAGGGATAGTAACTCAATCACGTGCTTCAAGGGAAAGGGTGTTCATGTGCTAGAATAGCCTTGGAGTTGATTGTATTCGGGGCCAGTCAGAGTGAGTGACTCTTAATAGCGGTCCTAGTGAGTTCAAAAATTAAGAATGCGATATTTAAGGGTTAAGGACAGCAGCATGATTAAGAATTGAGAATTTGCAGTATGATTTCTGAGAAGAGGAAGATGGTTAGAATGTCCTATGATATGTTTCAGCATGCAGGATAGTATTGGAGGAGTGAGAGAAATAAACTCTGGATTGTAGAGATATTATCAGGAGGGTATGAGATGGATTGCGGGATTTAGGCAGCATAGTCTCGTGAATCAAGGTCACTCGAGATGAGTGAGTGTTGAGTTTGCTATGAGTTGAAGGAAGTTTCTATTATTCCTGAAGCAATTAAAGATGATTAAAAGAAGATAAATTGATTGGCCATGGTTGAGATGGCACATTTGCGGCAGTGATCAGTTCCTTCAATGTGATTAAGTTAGGCATGCGGTTTGTGACGGTGTGTGCGGGGCTTGTCGGCTATCGTAATGGATTTTTATTTGGAAGCATTCAAGTATTATGGCATGTCAGGTGTAGGCAGATCCCGGAAGGGTTATGGTGGTATAGACCTACTACTTAAGGAATTGCATGTTGGGTGATTGTGGGAACTCACTCGTGTGTTGAGATGGTACTCCTAAATTGAGTTAAGTAAAAGGTTTCTATATGATGAAGTGTTCACCCTATTGATGGTTCAGAAGTTATGATGGAATTTGTGTGCTACCGCATATTGGCATGTTAGGTGTGGTAGGCAGTATGTAACTGGGAGTAAGAATCGAGATTGCGGTTCGGTGTTAATAAGGATGTCATGAGCTCGGAAGAGCAAGAAAAAGTGATTTGAAAGTTCAGAGTAAGATGGTTTTATCTTCAGTTTCACCTGAGATTGATATTCGGTGGAAGAGGCTTTGTACCCTGGTTATGGGTTCTTGATTTTTCTTACAGCGTAGTATAGCCAGTGGTGGATTGTGGGGTGTTTGTCCCGGCTATGATGGTTGTTCTCGCGTATTACGAGAGAAAGTGGGTTAATGTGGACCCATGTGAAGCTATTAACTTAGTTTGGTGCGAGCAAGGTAGACTCGATGTTTGTGGGTGGATTTAAATATGATTATGGGGTCCGTATGCCAGGCATGTTCATTTCAGTAGAGCGCTTTTTTATGGAAAGGTATTAGGACAGCAGATGTTGTTCCGTCTTCGTCAAATTCATGTGATATTGTGATTTGTTCCGTGTGTAATTGTGAAACGGCTTGATAATTTCCTATGTGTCGAGGTATCGCGTAGTGGGGATGTTATGTGAGCAGGATAACTCTTGAAATCCAGAGTGTATATATATATATATCGCGTCTCAGTTGTGTTTGAGTTTCGTTGCATGTGGCTCTATCAGTCTCCCCAAGATGGTATTATGCACTTAGCGTGTTTGTGACCGATATTCGGTAATGTGTAATAGTGAGCAATTCAGCTCCGTATATATTTCCCTATGTAAGTTTTATGATGGGATCGGGTGGCACGCCGCCACGGGTATGTTATTTGGATCGGGTTGCACACCGCAACAGTGTGATGATGAGAAGGGTTAATGTATATTATTTTCTTATGTTTTACTTCCTATTTTCTGAGAAAAGTTCATATTAGATCTGTGAGTTAAATAGTCCCTTCCTGAGTCATTTCTTATCTATCATGTTCGAGTTATGGCCTATCGGCGTGATGTGGTATCATGTGAGGCTGTTGATCATTTTTGAGGTGATTTGTTGTCTAAGCAGTTCACATTGGGTGAGACGAGATTATCGGATCAAGGATCAGTGCGATAAGGTTATGTGCAGTGTATATTAAAGAACAAATACCACTATTCAGGTTCGTAATGAGGTGATGATTCGAGTCAAGCTGAGTTATTTAACGATTTGTTAACTCTGCAGTTGGGTATGAATTTCTGCACATTTCCTCCGTTGTGGTGGTATCGTCACCATTATAGCAGGAGGTATGTATATTTGTTATGAGGTGCATCGGGAGCACCAAATTTGTGAAATTTTGGCTATTAAGGTTCAGGGAGTGTCATTGTGGTCAGATGATGAGTTATGCGGTGCATGGTGCTGATTCAGCAAAGGTATGCAGTCATTTTATGGTACATCGTGTAATAGTTGATACGGTAGTTATATATTGGAACTAGGCCTGGCAGAGAAATTTCAGGTGTTTGAATGAATTCTGAGCTTATTATATGGATAAAACAATAAATCTTCATATTTGATCAAGCTAATATACTCAACTGGGTTTTGGTAGCACGGGCATGTACTCGAGGTGCTAAACAGTGATTTCAGATAACTCCAGAGCAGTTCTTGGCACGTTCGAGGACGAACGTCGGTTTAAGTGGGGGAGAATGTAACAACCCGACCTGTCATTTTGAGCTCGAGTGCATCATTCAGCGATTTGAAGTTGTGAGCAGCTCCATTTCAGGTATTATGACTTGCAGGTGTGGTCGGAATTGAATTTCAGAAAGTTAGAGTTGAATTGGAAAGAAAATTCTCATTTCAGAAGCCTTAAGTTGGAAGAATCAACTAAGATTGGGATTTTGAGTAAACGACCTCCGAATCAGGATTTGAAGGTTCCTGCAGGTTTGTATGATGATTTCGGACTTGGGCGTATGTCCGGATCGGGTTTTGGATAACCCGGGAGCGTTTCGATGCATATTGTGGAAGTCAGCATTTTTGAAGAAATTTCCTAAGTTTGGCTTGAAGCGCATTTCAGTGATATTAATGTCCGTTTGGGATTCCGAGTCTGGGAATAGCTTCGTATGGTGATTCTGGAGTTGGGAGTGCGATCGGAAGTGAATTCGGATGTCCGTAGGTCATTTTGGAGTCATTTGGCTAAAGATAAAAATTTGAAGGTTTTTGAGATATCCAAACGGAAGTGGAAATTTTGATATCGGGGTCGGAATGCGATTTTGAAAGTTGGAGCAGGTCCGTAATGTGGAATATGACTTGTGTGTAAAATTTGAGGTCAATTAGATGTGATTTGATAGGTTTCGGCATCAGATGTTGAAGTTGGAATTTCTAAGTTCATAAAGTTTGAATTTTAGTGTGATTCATAATTTCAGCGTTGTTTGATGTGATTTCGAGGCTCGACTAACTTCGAATGAGGTATTGGGACTAGTTTATAGATTTGGTTGAGGTCTCGGGGGCCTCGGGCTTGTTTCAGATGCTCAACTAGTCGATTTTTTCCTTGAGAGGGTTGCTGGTTTTCTGGTGTGAGTGCAGCAGGTATTTACTCTATGCGATCGCGTGAGTAGGTATGCTATCGTATAGAAGGATTTTGAGGCTTCTTGGATTTGGCCTGTGCGATCGTGGGTAGTTGTTTACGATCGCATAGAAAGATTTGTGAAGGCTGTTGGGTTGTCCTATGCGATCGCAGGGTCTAGTGTGCGAACGCATAGAGGAAAGGGGAGCTGGGGGCCTGGGGGCCTGGGGGCCCTTTGACCTATGCGAACACGGGGAGGGGACCGCGAACACGGAGTGTTGGCTCGAGGAGGCTATGCGAATGCGCTCAATGTGTTGCGAACGTAAAGAGTAATTGGGGCTTGGGCAGAATAGTTTATATGCGAATTTTGGCCATTTCCTCACTATTTTCATCTTGGCATGGCGATTTTGGGAGGCTTCAAAGGGGGATTTTCATCCTACATATCAAGGTAAGTAAACTCCTCCCGTTTTTTCAGTTAAATACAAGATTATATGCATGGATTAGACATGGAAATTAGTAGGAGAATTGGGAAATCTTAAAGGAACCTAGAAAATGGTAATTTGGGTTTTTAGCCACGAATTTGAGCGTGGAATTTAGAGTAAATTGTATATTTGAACTAGTAAAGTCATGGGTAGAATATATCTTCGAGAAATTTCGGATTCCGAGCACGTAGGCCCGAGGGCATTTTGGTCATTTCACTGAGCAGAGTTGGGAAATTATATAATTTGGAATTGTTGCAAATATTAGAGTATATTTTCATTGGTTTGTCATTGTTTGGATAGTTTCGGAGGGTTGTGCAACGATTTGAGTCGTCGGAAGGACTTGGAGGCTGGTTATGGAATTTCGGAGCGAGGTAAGTTTCCTTTATAACTTTGTGAGGGGGAATTGTCCCCCTAGGTGAACTAATTAAGTATGTGTTACTATCTGCGGGGGCTACGTACGCACGAGGTGACGGGAGTCCGTACGTAGCTACTATTATGCCATGTCCGGGTAGCCTAACCCACTAGCATGTGTTGCCTATTGTACCTGTGATCTTGTCTGTAATATTAGACTGCTAATATAATCGAAAATTGTAATCGAATGACTAAGGAAGATTGGAGTTTATTTTCTTAATCATCTAAAAAGAGAATTGATTTCCTTCGTAGGAAATTGTATTTCTGGATAAGGTAGTATTACTAAACATTAAAAAAACTTGGCAAATAAATTTTGAAAATGATTTAAATACTATTTTGTGGTTTTAAAAGAGAAATCTGTCATTTACTTGAGTATTTGTTTTCCCGACGTATACGAGGTGGACTGTTGATTGTGCCTGACTGCATGTGACCGCTTCGCAATTTACATTCCGCAACCGGAGTGCTATTTTCCCCACTCTCATGGGAGCGGATCGTACGCCACAGCGGATTGAAAGATGCACTTTTGGTACGGGCCATTCGATCCTCGGCAGTGCATAGACATGAGTATCTTGGTAAAATATGCACTTTTGGTACGGGCCGTTCGATCCTCGGCAGTGCATAGACATGAGTATTTTATTGATAGGTGCACTTTTGGTACGGGCCGTTCGATCCTCGGCAGTGCACAGAGATGATTGTTATGATGGATCAGGTCGGTTGTCCTTATCCGGTATGCGCATGCTAAATTGTTAAATGTTTTTTTTCATGGATTTTTAAAAGTGACAAGATATTTGGGGGAAAACAAAGAGGAAATTTTTATTTAAAATATTTGGGGGAAAATGAGGAAGTGGTAACTATTTTTTTATTTCCAGTATTTACTTGGATTTCAGTGCCTTATATATATGTTGCTTTACTACCTTTACATGCCTATCGTGTTCATCTTATGATATTAACTTAATTGTTGGACCCTAGTGAGTGTCTAATTTGACCTCTCGTCACTACCTCTCTGAGGTTAGGCGGGCAACTTACTGAGTACACGTTGTTTTTGTACTCATGCTACACTTGCTATGCATTTTTATTGCACAGGTACCTTCATAGTTACATGGCTGGTTTGAGACTTAGGCTAGTTGCACCATCCGGAGGCGATTCGCAGCTGATAGAGTCTCCCTCGTAATGTATTTATTTTTATTTTAAATTTCCTCGTCAATTTGCATTTCGGACATGCCTTGTGATGATTGTATAAATTCTTAGAAATCGCTCATGTACTTGTGACACCGGGTTCTGGGATGTGTTGGGATATAATTGCTAAAATGGAATATTCAAACTATTGTTTTACTCAACATATTTATTTAGTTAATATATAATAAAGTGCAAGGAAATGCTTCTTCATAAATTGATAAAACAGGAAATTGTTTCAACTAATTAATGTTTGGCTTGCCTGGCAATAATGTCCGGCGCCATCACGACCTTACGGATTTTGGGTCGTGACAGTACCGAAACAAATATGCAGTGCTGGGGGGATCTCCCGGAATACGTTCGTAGTCCCAAAATAAATATGCAGTACAGGAGGATCTCTCGGAATACGTCTGTAGTCCCAAAATAAATATGCAGTACAGGAGGATTTCCCGGAATACGTCCCTAGTCCCAAAATAAATATGCAATACAGGAGGATCTCCTGGAATACGTCCGTAGTCTCAATTGAAATATGCAGTACAGGGGGATCTCCCGGAATACGTCCATAGTCCCAATTTAAATATGCAGTACAGGGGGATCTCCCGGACGTCCGTAGTACCAAAAAATTATTTATGCAGTACAGGGTGATCTCCCGGAATACGTCTGTAGTCCCAATTTAAATATGCAGTGAAACAAACAAAGACAACAATTGTAGCATGGCAGAAAAACTCGTACATCACCACATCAAATACAAAGCAACCATGACAACAATACAAAGTACGACAAATAAATTGATACAAGAACTTCAATTTACAAGGAAACAGTAGAACATAGTTCACAAGGAATAATCACGGTAAAGAATGCTAAGTGTAAAGAGGAAAGCTTAACCAGGGAAAAACAAGACGTGGCAACGAATGCACAATGTTCAAGCCAACAATTAGAAGCCAACACAAGTCAAATAATTTCAAGTAAGGACAAGTCGACTAAGATATGAGTTATCTAGACTCCTTATGAGTTTGAGCAATTATGAAAAATATTCAACAATTCAAATGAGGGTATGCAGTAAGATACTGGTAACTCCAATTAAAGCTAAACAATTATAGGACAAGGCACTTATAATTTTCATTAATTATAGGCAGTTTATGAAAATATAGCATGACGATTGAAGAGGTAAAACCTTTGATTAAGTCAAATCAGGGCCAAGTAGGCGGTAAGGGTGAACCCTAAAGCAATTATCTCAAATCAAGCATGTAGAGTCGAAACTAGCAAATAAGAACTCAAGTATATCAAGAATAACTTCATACAAAGTGAATATAAGGACCTAAGAACCCTAAAAGGTCAACCTTCTACAAATAAGTATGAGCACACACTCGTCACCTCGCGTACACGGACTACAATAAATATACAAGACTCAAATCCTAAGGGGTAATTCCCCCACACAAGGTTAGGCAAGATACTTACCTTAAAGAAGACAACCTGGTTGACTTCTCGGGTGAAAAGGCCTCCGAACGGCTCAAAACACACATAAAACTTATAAGAAACTATTCCGGATAATAAAGATTCGATCTTTACAAAAATCTAAAAATCGACCCAAAAGTCGACCCCCGGTTCCGCACCTCGGAACCCAACAAATTTTATAAAATCCGAAGACCCATTCCAAAATGAGTTCAACCATACAAAAATTACCAAATTCCATACCATTTCACCCCTAAAATCATGAAATTTCGTTTTTGGGAATTTCTTCAAAAAACCAACATTTTCACCAACTAATAACACAATTTAAATGATAAAAAGAAAGATTAAATCATGGAATATATTTAATTCTAGGTAAAGAACACTTGCCCAACCGAATTTCTTGAAAACCCCACAAGAAATCGCTCAAAACCAAGCTCTACAAGTCAAAATATGATGAAAATGGTGAAACCCTCGATTTTGGAATATATTTTTTCTGCCCGGATATTTGTTCATCGCAATCGCAGAAGAACTGAATCGATCGTGTAGAAGGAATATGGCTACTGCCCAAATTGCTACGCTATCGCGTACTGAACATTGCGATCGTAAAAAGGAAAAAATGTTGAGGCCAAGAAATACACTACGCGATCGTGAGGACAATATGAGATTGCAGAAGAGGAAGAGGAAAGGCCTATGCGAACGCGTAGGAAAACTAGTGAACGCGAAGAGTAACGAGCACCAGTGCTCAAGGCCATGCTTTCTATTGTACAATCGCGGAACAGGAGACGCGAACGCGAAGAGTGAAACATTGCAGAGCTAATCGATCGCGTGGGGTAATATGGGAACGCGATGAAGAAAATATGGCAGGTCAATTTTACACTACGCGATCCCAACTGGAACTACGCGATCGCGGAAGGGAACATTAGACACCAGAACAACAGTTCAAAAACAGGGAAAAATGACCCGTAACCTATCCGGAACACACCCGAGATCCCCAGGACCCCGTCTAAACACACGGACAAGTCATATAAACTAACATGGACTCGATCGAGGTCTCGAATCACATCAAACAACGACGAAACGACGAATCACACCATAAATCGAACTTATGAACTTTCAAATCTTCAAACTTCTAAACAAACCTATCAATTCAACCTGGAAAGACGCTAAATTTTGTAGACAAGTCCCAATTGACATCCGGAGCTACTCCAACTCTCGAAATCGCATTCCAACCCCGATATCCCAAAAATTCAACTATGGTCAAACTTCTCTATTTCCAAACTTCAAATTTTTCTAACTTTTGCTGAATTGCCTCAAATTACTCTACGGACCCCCAAATCCAATACCGGACGTGCATCTAAGTCCAAAATCACCATATGGAGATGCTGACATTACCCAAAACTCATTCCGGAGTTGTTTACACAATAGTCAAAATTCCAGTCAAATTCCACCGCTTAAGCTTCCAAAACTAAAATCCTTCTTCCAATTCGACTCCGGATCATCCGATAACTGAATCCAACCGTGCACGTAGGTCGATATACACAATGCGAAGCTGCTAAAGACCTTACGCCACCGAACGGAGCTTAAATTATCAAACCGACCGATTGGGTCGTTAAAAATGTTATACGTTTCAGCCAAAAGCCTTCCATTTCAACGTTAACTTTAAAATCTTAAGAAGAGTTTCAAAAAGTTTCCATACATAACGTTAAGCTAATTATCTAGAGAAAAGTTTGAACAAAGATGATTTTGCAATAGCAATGTTATTGCTTTGGTGCATTTCATACGGATTGTTCCCTACTTTGATATGTCGTTACGTGTTGTCGCAATTGACGTGTATTAGAGGAATTTTCAAGAGAATCGGCTCAAGAGAATCATAATTCACTTCAGTATTTCCTTTTTCCAGTCAAGAGAGCAGAGAGTCTATATAAACAGTCTTACAGTATTTTCATTACCATCGAGCTATAATCGATGGACAGGCCTCTATTGGGCAACCTCTGATCAGATGGTAAGTTATATACCGAGCCTACTATGGTCGAGCGCCTA
>ML436207.1:57354-104518 GCA_005239525.1 Nicotiana knightiana | reverse complement strand
AATTCCTGTATTACTTGTCGACCACGTACACTTGCGTGTGCATTGGGAAATCAACCAACACATAGCCACAAGCTTCACGAGCTTCCCGCGCCCTAACACGAACATCGGCAAGCTCCTTTTCAGAAACCTTCTCGGCAGCCCTCAAAGACTTGTACACGTCAAGCTGAGCCTCAGCATGAACCCACATCTCATATAACTCCCGCGATACACTCGCATCGGCAGAAGCTTGAGAAGTAGACGGTTTGGCCAACTGCTCCTTCTCGGCCTTCAGGAGTACGATCTGCTCATTTAACCCAAACAAATCCACCTTTAAATTCCCAACCTTCTTCTCCAACCTCACCACCTTAAGCGCTAATGTCTCCGCCTCACTTTCTCGCTCAAACCTACAGACGCACAAGGTACTCGCCAAAGCTGTCGCCTCCGCCACTGAGGCCATCCTAGTCCTCTCAGCCAGGTCCAACTCCCCGACCTTGGCACCCAGATCGGCCCTCAAATTGGCGTTTCTCGCCTCGCTTTGGTTGAGCTCAACCTACAAGGACACCACCCGCGCCTGGAGATCTGCATTCTCGGCCATTATCCCCTTTCTTAGTTCAAGCTCATTCTCTTTAGACTTCAATGTCTCCTCTAACACGTTGTACCGGCTAATGGCCTTCATAAGCTCCTCGTCTTTCTCTTTCAGCTCTTCACTTTTCCTCCCAATATCATCACACAACTCCCGGAACTGGCCGTTTTCAGCAACACTCCTGACCATCTTCCGGTACTTAGAGCGGTACTTTACTATACTTGGACTCCATCCTCCTATAGAGAGTAACCCTATCCTTCTCTCACAGGTCGCGCTCAATATCCAGGATGAGGGTCTGGCAAGCAAAAAGAGACAGATTAGCTTAAGTAAAACGATATCAGCGGAACATGCAAAAACTCAAAAGAGGAGTAGGAACTCACCCGCAGGGCCATGCTCGATATGCCTAGAGAAAGGTCAGTATCTCTCAGTGTCTGCGGCGTCCTATTCTCCGCCTCAGCATACAAAGGGGCGAAAGACGGTGCCACACGCTCTGTGTCGACCAAAAGGTTGTAATATACGGGGGATGAGTATGTGGCGATTATGGCCTTCCATCCTTATCTCCACACGAGTATCCCTCTCAGTAAAGGTCCATACCTCATCGGGTTAGATGTCAGAACTGGAGTCAACGTCCTCTGCGAGGGCATCACCTTCTTTTATCGTCGCCAATGAAGAGACACCTTCATCAACCCACGCGAGTTCTTCACCGCTACCAGCTCCCTCGACCCCAGGCCTCTCCTTCATAACATCATCCGACGCAATAGCCGTGTAAGGCCTCGAAAAATTTTGCTTAGTAATTTAGGATTTCGGAGTGTCGGGTAGGCTAATTATAATATTTTATGCGCTATAAATATGATGTAAATGAATTGGATATGGTAGTAAGTGTATAAGTCATAAAATAAGTAATGTGGGGTCCAAGGAGAGGCCTAAGTCTAAGTCAAATTGAAAAATTACATAATAGGCTAAAATTCCAATTCGCACAAGTCCACACTTTGAAAGAGCATATCAAAGTGTGGACTTTATGTGATGAACAACCTATCAAATGAAAGGTCTTAGAGTATAGTTTCTAACGCTTCAAACCGTTTGTCATTTGGACATTCCTACAAAAAGTTATAATCAAATTACCAAAGGCTGGATTTGCGATCAATTTCGCGACCGCAAAACAATTCCGCGGACCGCATAAGCATTGCAAAGTGAAGCAGAGTCGGGAAAACTATTATTATGCTGTCGCATAATTGATTATGTTGTCGATTATGCTGTCGCATAATGATTATGCTGCAAGTATGTTGCCCACAAAACGATTATGATATAGCATAATTGCACCACATAATTGACTTCGGGGTTCATTTTTGAAAATTTTCATATCCGAACCCATTTTGATAAATAATCTTTGGGGCTTCATTTGAGGCTATTTTCTACTAAATCTAGAGAGAGGTGAGATCTTAGAGTAGAGAGAGGTGAGATCTTAGAGAGAGAAAGAGGTAACCTAGCCTTCCAATCACCAAATCTTGCTCAAGTCTTCAAGAATCAAGGTAGATAGCCACTAGATTGTCCTCCATCCGGGTAAATCCTATTTCTAGAACTTGCATGCAAGAGGTTACGGGTTCAAAAATGCTATGGGTATTAGAAATAGGCCATGCATGTGGCACTAAGTTGTGGTATGTGATATTAATGAACTAATTTGGGTAGTTCCTGTTAAAATTGGTTTAGGGAAGAAGGAATTTCCATTTTCGGACCTTGTAGTCTATTTCACATGTTAGGTGTTTGATGCAATTCCTAAGAGAGTTACACAATGGATAATCTATCTAGTTGTTAATAATTTTTTTCTTTCCCCTTATAGATTATTATTGCTAGAGGTGTTGGTGTGTTGTAGTAACTTAAGAAAAGCTCAACTAGGTATGTGGGCTAAACTTTATCTCTCAAAATTGAATTCCATATTGTTTCCGTAAGTTTAAGTATGACCGGCCCCAAATCCCAAATCTCTTCGTTCCGGGTTATCTCCTATAAACTCATAAATGTGATCCTTTCGAACGAGCCTTATATTGAGCAATAGATGTTTAAAGTAAGGATTGCTTATTAAAATGGCATAGTCTTGAGTGTATTTTTAATTAAAATTGGTATACAATTAGGTGAGGAAAACTCGATGTGCTTAATACTCCTATTTGCCAGTATGTGTACTAAATGCCTTGATTGAGTGTGTTTAGTCGATGATAAACTATACAGATACTTGAAAATGAATTAAATAAACTGGGGAAAATAGAGTGTGGATAACATATATACGTGTGCCTAGCGAGGCCTGTGAAATGAGAAAATATATATGAAATAGATTACGAAACGAGCCTCGACTCAACTGCTTAAGATAACTTCTAAAAGTGGAATTTGCCTAAAAGCTCTTTGAGGTATGTATGGCTAAAACCCCCTCTTCTTAGGAATCGAAACTCTATGGTTCTCCCATGTAAATTGTGTAAGCCTTAATCTTGATTGATGAAGGAAATAACATTTCAAACTTATTTGTATTGTTAGATCTTATGTGTCATATGCATTCAAATGCTTCCATGATGCTATGTTGTTACTTGGTGAAGTATCGATGTTATGCAAAATATGTTAAATTTCCAAAGAATGTGACAGTCTATATATGCCCATGATTCGTGTTTTCTCTCATGTGTACTTGATGTTTTGAACAGAACGACTTGTTGATGAAATTGATACAGATGTGAAATATGTGGAAAGGAATTGAATTATGAAATGGTGCCTCGTGCCGGGTATGAATTAACGATTGTGTCCACTAGCATTGGAAGACTTGAAATATATGTGTACAATGAGAAATGGGATGATTGATGAAAATAGAAATGTCTTGAGTAAGACGGCCTAGCCGATCGGACACCATGCCGCACACATGGTGGTTTGTGCTGTGAAATGAATCGGAATTGAAACATGAATTGAAATAGAAACTGATATTGTGAGAAAATGTCTCCAAGGGAGACGACCTAGCTGATAGGGTCGTGATCAGACTCCGTATAAGAGTACGGTGGTATTGAGGATAATGGGGTGCTAATGCTAATAATGGCCCAAATTGAAGTTAAGATGTTTTCTCGGGAAAGCTTATGTGATTCCTTAATTGATGTTGTGGTGTTGCTTTTGAATTCTTGAATTCTTCTTATTGCATTATTGATCTTTTTCTAAAGGAGATATGTGTTACTTCCGTATTTTGACAATCGTTAGGTTTCACTTGGGCATTTGGATGTTATTGATTGTGACTTGATTGTTTCTATGGCTTTCCTCTTCTTGTGTGGTTATTCTATTTTGAAAGTTGACTTTTAGCTTATATACTAGTACTATTAGACGGTACTAACGTCCCTTTTGCCGGGGGCACTGTATCTTTAATGGATGCAGGTGGTTCCACAGTAGGAGGCAGTGATCAGCGATAGCGGTATGTTCCCTCCAGCTAACTTGGATATCCCCACTTCATTTCGGGTCCTTTGACATTGGGTTATCGTGTACTTTTCATTTGAGGTATAGTCGGGGTCTTGTTGGCGGCATTTTCATATTTCTCTTCAGTTGTATTTAGAGGCTTCGTAGACAGGTTGTGGGTGGTGTCGGGTATTGGAATTGGATTGGAAAATGTTGGTATTTGGCGAATATGTTTTCTCCATATCTAATAATTGTAATAATCTGGTTATTATGGCTGAAACTGCTAATGCAAACAAAAATGAAAGTTGTTAATGATATATTTACAAAGTATGATTAGTGGAGTTCACCTCCTCTTTATTCAAGAATTAGTTGGGTAGAATGAGACCTATCAGGCTTGCTCAGTCGGATTTATTCGGTAGAGCGCCGATCACGTCCCTCGGTTTTGGGCGTGACAAGCCGCCTCTACGGCCGGAAATGACTCAGGCCCCGCTTTAAGAGCCATGACTCTTTCCGTTTCTGCAACAACCACGACCTTCTCCAATTCCACCATCCAAACCTTCCTTGGCAACGGTTCCTCACCATGAGATGGCTCATCGACAAGAAGGAAAACCTGCTGAGACGGGACCTCATCGAGGACAACAACGTTTAAAGAGGTGTGCTCCCCTACTCGTGGAGTTTGAGCCTGATCTCGTACAGAATCGACTAAAGTGAACTCTATCACGGCCGAGGTCAACTTCTGACGAAAGGCAAGAATGGGTGCCTTTGCTTTTTTAGAAACTCGCCGACCTGGCACCAACGGGGAGTTGAGTCAGAAAACGATAAGGGACGAAGCCAAACGAGAGAATAACAATACTTACGATACGAGGTCCTAGGCCCGTAGTGCTTATGAAAAGACGCCCAATCACGAATTCCCACGGTATGAGGCAACACGCGAGTCACCCAATCCTCTATATCCAAGACGAGAGAAGCAGAACAACTCACAACTAAAAACAAGAAGACAGTGAACGTATCAAAGACCGAAGAGAAAAGAAAAAAAAACAAAGAAAGAATAACAGAGGGTACGAGGAGATACGTCTATAATTCCACTTCTCAGGAAACCCAGTCGGTTCTATCACCACATGCTCAGTTCTAACGAAGAAGTATTTGTGCCAGAATAGCCGACTTGCCTTATCGTCCATCCCGGCCACCAATCCCTTCATTCCACGATGTCGTAAATGTATCAAAGTACATCTGAAGAAGGTAGGCGAGAACAACAACAGTAAATGTTGGAGGCCGACCTTGCAACCAGCCAACTCCGCGTATTTAGACAGCATCAGGAAGACCTTATACAAGTAAGGAGAAAGTTTTGCCGGGCAAACGCCATAGAAGCGGAAAAATTCCTCGGGCAACCGAGGAAGAGGAAGGGTGTAGCAATCACGAATGTGTAAGTGTAAAAGGCGCAGAACCCTGGCCGGTAAACCTGAACTATATCGCCCTCCACATGGACGATCTCGACGTGAGGAGGGATGCGGTATTTAGCCCGCATATCAGCCAACTCGGTCTGCCTCGACTCAGAAAGCTCAGGTACAGGAGCGGAAGCAGGTTCTTTAGGAAAATCATTCCTAACCGTAGGGTTTTTGGGCACCACCTCTTTAACAGTGGGAAAGCTGTCATCTCCTCCAACCGAAGCCTCCTCACCAGTAGGAAGAATGGCCACCGACAAAGGGGTGACGTCGATAACTTCATCATGACTATGAGGGGAAGTCGACATACCGACAGTATGGTCTATACGTGACAAGATAAGAGAAAGGGGGCTAGTGATTGGGAGAGAAACTGAAAATTGGAAGTGAAGAAATCACAAGAAATGGAAGAGAAGAGAAGCCCACAGAGAGAATATATGCTTGAGAAGAAGGAAACGGTGAAAATTTCAAATGAGAAACCCCTCCCTTTATAGGGTTGAGTGGCATCAAAATCGAGGCCAAAAAGCCGTCAATGACACCAAAATTGAAGCACCAACAGTGCAGACCCTACATCGGGAAGACGCGTAATGATGACGCACGTGACGATGGCGACATCTGATGTCACCTACACCAATCGCAGCCTTGATGGAAATAAATAATCCGGTTTCGACCAATCCAATTGTCACGACCAAATTTCTCTCATAGCGAGCATGGTGTAATCCGCTCATCAAGGACATTGAGGTCCACGACCTCAATAAGCGGAGGGACTAACTGTATTGGGCGAAATTTGGATTGAACTTAATAGCCTTGTTGGTCGTGGCCGAAGTATAAGTCGGCTACAATTTAGTCCCTCTCAAGAGAAGCCGACATTTGGTCGAAATAGAGAAATAGATAGTAACGGTAAGATAAGGTCAGGAAGAGAGAATATTCCAAAGAGATATTCCTTAGCTTGTACTTCTTTAGGGTTTCTAAAGAATGTTCCCTATATATAGGAAGAGAAAAAGAGAGGAGGCTATCTGAAACCTTCTGAGAGAAACACATTTGTAAAATTGACTATTGAGAACATACAAAACTTGTCTTTACTATTGATTCTTGAGTTTGAGGATACCTTTTCATCTACAAGATCCAAGAATCTTGTATTCATCCACGTTTGCTATTATTCACATCGCTGACAAACGGTTGATTGGACCTTGTCATTCAACATTTGGGTGATATATTATACTTTATTATATTTATTGTCACTGCATGCATTTAATCCTCATATCTCTTTGAGTATTCATTAGCCGTCATCGTACACGTTTGACTTGTATTTACTACTACAATGCATAAACCTATTTTATCTGTCATCAAACTCATAGATCTAACAGTCATTAAGTTTAACTAGGATTAACCCTTCATCCCATTCATCAACTCGTTTAAACAAAGAATTAACACTTTTTTTGACAAAACACAAACGAGCATTGTTACAAAGAGATAACTTTGAGAAGACTCCTAAATCCACTAAATTAGGACTCAAAGAGACAGAATAATATTTGAACTACACATAATTCCAAGGTGGTCTGACACTATCTATTTATATATCTATCTATACTATACTATATTAAAAATACGAATATCGTTAACGAAATGTCGTTCTCTCTTTTACCCTTTAAAACGACATTTCTTAATATTTAGGACTTCGAATCAACTAAGATTTTACATATTAAATCTTTTCTTACTAAAATAGGTAAAAATTTCTAATATTTAATAATCGAAAAAACAATAAATATTTTATTTATATAAATCATACTAATTGAAAACTTAATGTTTACAACATTTCTACAGGACTTATCAAATCAAGCTGAGAACGATGGTGACTTCAATTGATTTTTTAATTAAAAAATTAAAATATCGGGGACGTAAAATAACTTATTAAATTAAAATTATTTAACAAAATAACCTCCAAAAATAAAATTATTTCAACGTGGAATATTAAATATGCATTTTAATATTTCTAGTTTAATCATAAAAAATAATTAATTCATTTTCAATTAAGCATCCAAAATAACGATTTGGTAGTATAATTAATCAAACTAGACTATACAAGCCTAAGTTTATCCATCTATATTATTATAAAAGCATGAATACAATATCGGATTACCAAAATAACCTTATAATATTAAGCATAATAACTCTTAATAAAAGGATATAATCGAAATTCTAGATATTAACCTTATAATCCTATTAGTTTTAGGACATAATACTATATGTTAGGAATCTTATATGATTACCTTTAGGAATCCTATTAGTGTAATTAATTTTGGGTTGTCTAATTCATATAAAATTGAACAAGTAAATATCTTTAGTCATGTAATTCTATCACTTTTAGGATATACTTCTTAAAAATTCCTATTACTAATTTAATTTGAAAACATATTATAATGTCCTATTACTAATTTAATTTAAAAATGTATCATATTGTACAAATCCATTTAGAAAAATAAGAGCCTATATTATTATAAAATAATAAATACAATGTTAATGTATCAAAATAGCCCTAAAATATTAAATGAAAGAACATAGGGAAATGTAATAACTACAATAACCTATTTTTTGTCTATTACATTCTCATTAAAAATATGTAGGAAGGTTTAATAAAATCAATTTCATAAGAATACTCCGTATTGGCAATACATTACCATTAAATATTGTTCAATACGAAAAAAAACAAAAATAATATTAAATGGACTGCATAAAGAGTTGAAATTGAGAAAAATAATACCCCCACGATAATATATTTTTATATTATATTTGAACTATTTTCCTACTCAAATAATATTTTTAATTAATTTTTTGTGTAATATTAAAAAATATCTAATAATTAAACAACAACTAAGAAAAATATTTAAGAATATAAATGTGTGAGAAAGAGAGAAAAAATGGTTGGTAAGAGTCAATTAAATATTCAAAATAAGAGATGAACTAATATTAAGATTTGAATCAACATAGAATAAATTATTTTTTTTATGTTAAAACCAAATAATTAAATATTTAATTAATTAGTTAGCAAGAGAATCCAATTCAATTATTTTTTAAATTCATCACATGAGTAAAATTCTTATTCAACTAAAAAAAATCTTAGGGTATATGAATTAATTCCATAAAAAGAGCGTTAGTGTCACGACCCAAAATCTATTAAGGCCGTGATGGCGCCGGACACCATCGTCAGGCAAGCCAATCATTAATTAATTAAAATAAATTCATGTTTTAACATTTTTGAAATCATTACCTTTAACTTATTACGTAATAACTAAACAAAAATTCGTTAAGCAAATACAATGGTTTAAATATTCCATTTTAGCAAATATATCCCAAACATATCCCAGAACCCAGTGTCACAAGTGCATGAGCAATATCTAAGAATTTATACAATCATTACAAAGCTTGTTCGAGATACAAATTGGACAATGAAATTTAAAACATAATGAATACAATACGAGAGAGACTCTGTCAGCTGCAGACCGCCTCCGGATGATGCAGCTCGCCTAAGTCCCCAAACCAGCCACATCGCTGTAAAAGTACCTGTGCAATAAAAATGCACATCAAGTGTAGCATGAGTACGAAAATAACGTGTACTCAGTAAGTCGTGCGCCTAACCTCAGAGTGATGGTGACGAGAGGTCGAATTAGACACTTGCTAGAGGTTAATTTAGTATATTCAAGTGTGACACTGCCGCGTCCCCTTTTTCCTCGCGGAGATCAGGTTTATGACATTGGTTGGGACAACTCGTTCCTTTTGGGAAAGGGTTTTACATATTTTGAAGAGTCGCTACCTAACGATTTCAATGGTGCGTACCTAAGGGGTTCAATTATAACTACGTTGCTAACCAGATATTTGGGTAAGGGCTTGAAATTATCCTAAGGGGAAGGTGTTAGACACCCCTCAGGATCCACAAGTGTGGTTCCCGACCAAATGATTTCGTGAATTTGTACAACTAGAAAATAACAAGTAAATGCTCAAATAAGAGGGGATTTAAGTCTTAAGCATGTAGATGTTTAGAAAAACAGTAAAGAAGATTAGCTTTTGAAAAGGAATTATGAGCTAGCATATAAAGGTGTCCTAGGTTTATAATAATATGGATCACATCAATGCAATACCCGGTAATCACTCCTCGAAGAGGGGCTACACGTGGTTTTAGCGCACCGGTCATCATATCCATATTCTACCCTTCTCACCCCGTAAGGTTATTAAAATGAGTGTTGGTCTCGACCTCTATTGCATGCTTTTACCCGTCCCTTCCTACCAGTCCCTGAGGAAATTAGGACTCCTATCCTAAATGAGGTGCTAGGCTAACCCTCAGGTTTTAAAGGTAAAATTCTAAGGCGACAAATAACAAAACAAGTAGGACTGCAGATAAAGGAAAGCATAGAAAACAGATAAAGGCTCAAATATTCCTCCACACACAGTACACATAAGCATCATGTCTCATACACAATTAAGGTCCATATTAATTCAGAATCCTAAAGCATGGTATCTAGGTGATAACACAAAGACAAATTATTGCATAACTCAGAGAGGAAGTCTTAATCAGGCTTGCCTACTGGTTTTAAGCATGCTGACAGTTAAACATGATCACAAAGACAGTTCTGATTTTATCTTCTTTTTTTTAAAGTTAATTACCTAAGGCTTTCTTAAGTGTTGGATAACATGCAACAGTTATTCAGATTTGTTAATGAATCTAGGTTGGTTATAGCTAATAACATGCGATTCTAGGTGTAAAGATGTACAAAGACTAATTACCAGTTGCTGAGAACAGGGGACTGTTCTGTGTTTAGACTAAATGCAGTTAAATAAATACGATCCTATAGCATGATATCTAATGCAGCATGATGCGTAATAACTTAAACAGGATTTCTAAATGCACATAGAATCATAGCATTATGCACAGTTTCAGGAATAGCATAGGTGACAAATTTTAATCGTTGTTTACCTAAAACAGGATGTCTACATGCATAGCATGACGAGACATGATTACAACTTATTTATCCTAAGACAGTACTTCTAGTGAAATTTCAGAACATGGGCAGAATCACGTAATAACAACTTATTTTATTGTAATTATTTATCCTATAGGCAGGATTTCTAAGCGCGGAGATGTCGAATACACATAAACCCTAAGTAGCATGATATCTAATGCATGTCATGGTGTACCTAAACATGGATGCTATTGCGCATAGAGAAAATAAACCTAGAAGCATGGTTTCTACCCTTAATTATACTATAGCATGCACATCACCCATCCATTTTTACTATCCGACCCCAGAGTTGTTTACAATTGATTATTACAGGCCATTGAATACGAATTACACAACTAAAATAGAAGGAAAATAAGAAGTTAACTATAGGGAGCCTACAGAATAGGATCAAGTCTCCAAGTCCTCAATGCCAGGTATTATTTCACAACTTTCTCATAATCCGGGTGTGTCAGAGTTCCCTAAGGACCTCAAGGGCTCCCGGGCAGTGCTCACACCCAGATTTCATAGCCAAAATAGAGTAAGTGCAGTGTGGAATGGCCAGCCTCTGTGTGTCAAAGTTCAGAGGGAGCTCAAGGGTCCCAAGGCAATGCTCACACAGAAGGGGCAGAACCTAAATTTCTAAGAGTATATGTGAGAGTGCTTTTTATTTTTAAAAAGGGTTTAAGTAGGAAAACAGTTTTGGGAAAGGGTAAGTAGGAAAACAGTTTTGAAGAGGGAAATTTGATCGGAATAGAAGTTCAACATCACACAAAGGACCAGGGATAGTCCAACAATCACAAACATGGGTAATGGGATTTGAGGGATAAATACAGAGCATGTGAGGGCAAACATTTAGCAGGCAGACACACATATAGGCATGCAATCAGAAGCTCCTAAGGGTTTAGAGGATTAGGGGTACAGTAAAGTACTAGGTTAGATTAGCACCAAAACAACTAAGACCATGATTAAACTAATGTACCAGTCATAGGCATGGAGATTCACGTAAGAAGCAGGTGCTAAGTATACAGAAACATGCTGGTCATAAACAAGTAAAGCCTAACTTAACATGTGAATGGATTTCAGGATCCTAGATACATGTTGAATAATAAGTAAAAGCAAATTAGAAACATACCGAATTACAACAGTAATAGAAACATGTTGGTTTGAGGACTGAAATCTAAATTAGAACATACCAGTAAAGTGAAGAAAGCAGTAACACAAACGGGAAGTAGGAGATGCACAATAGTTAGCATTGGCTTGTAGCTGGCTAACTTAGAATAGCAGTAACTAGCACAGAAAAGAGAGAGAGCAGAGAGTTTTTTTTAATTGTGAGAGAGAGATTTGAACAGATCAATTCGTGTGTGTGTGCCATGGAATGAATAGAGTATATATATAGTTTGAAACTAGGTGAAAATAAGGTCATAATTAGACTGCCCAGTAATTATGGAACTCAAAGAATCAATTAGTTGCAAAATCAGTACTAGTACTCCCCTAATTAAGGGAGTTAAATTTCAAACGGTCAGAACAGGTAACAAGTAAGGAAAGGAATTGTGTATAACAAATAAGGAAAGATTTCGAACATAGTAAGCACATAGTAGGAAATTAGGGTCAGGTTCATAAGGTTTTAATTAAAACACTACTGTAAGAATCAATTGATAGTAAAATCAATCATGTAATAAAGCAAGAAGTAACAAAAGGTCGTAAAAAATATTATCACAGGAAATCAATTAAAGGAAATCAATCACAGGAAATTAGTGTTACTCAAAGGAAAATACCACCATTTTAAGAAAATACTCGAAAATCAGGCAATCAGTATTACTCAAAGGAAAATACTCGAAAATCAGTAGAGAGTATGGTGTAAAATCATTAAAGCACTTAATCATACTTATTCAGAGATTCAAAAATGGTAAAACTATACTGGAGTAACACATATTAAGCAAAAATCAGAAACCCTAATCACGAAATTAGGGATATCTATCAGAAAATAGCAGATAATTAAAGGAATCCATAGATAATCATAGTCTAGGCAGAGGCGACAAAGAATAAGAAACCTTAATCAGTAATTATAGAGAAAGAAATCACAAAACACATAGAGTATACACGCAAGCAAGGTAGTCATGCTAGAATAGGTAAACAACGTTGCAAAATAAACTCAGATTCGCATATTGAACCCAGAAATTTGGTGCTTTTTTATCAAAATGAATCAAACAAAAAAGAGAACGGCTCAAATAATTCTTAAACACAATAAAATCACGAAAATAATACTAAGAAACTAGAGGAAGAACTGTTTTAAAAAGAATCGTGAAACCCTAGTTTTGAGAAATGAAGAGTCGTTTAAGAAAACAAGAAGATCTTTGAGGAAAACATGGAAAAACCTCAGAATACGTATAGATCTGTGACAGATCTAAAAGAATCGGGAGGTTTAAAGATAGGGTTTCCAAAGAGAGCCCAGAAAGGAGAAGAGAATAACCCGAAACTGCCGGTTTTAACCGGAAAGTGTAAAGATCTTACTCGGACGGCCATGGGTAGCCGGAAAGATGCATGAGACCGGAGATGGTGAGTGGACTGCCTCTGGTTCACTTGAAGGCCTCAAAAAATTGACACACGTCAAAGGGGGAGCCATAAGGCTGGTAGGTGGTTGAATCGCCATAGATTCCGGCAGGGCGATGGTCGGAGAAGGGCCAGGTCTACTGGAGGGAGTTGAATGGACGAGAGAGATTTGAGAGATTTGAGAGAGACGAATCAGAAGTGAGAGGGAGAGAATGAGAGACGGGGGGAGGGGGGTAGTCTTAGGTTAATTATGGTAAGGGGGATCTGGACCGTTGATTTGAAAATCAACGGTTCAGATTGAGTGAGGGATTGGGCCAGCTAGGATTTTAGGTTTGGGCTGGGTTATTGGATTAATTAATTGGGTTAGGGGTCCGGATTAATTAGGCTGGATTTTAAATAAAGAATGGTTGTTTGTTAAATACCCATTAAAATTAGATAAATAATTAATAACAATAGCTAATAATCATATAAAATGAAATTAAGGCTAACTAGGTAAAATTAAGGTAACTAATTAATATAGAAAATATAAAATGAATAACTATTGAATTAAAATGGCATAAAATGTACAATTAGACTATAACTGCAAAATTATTGTAATTATAGCCAAATAATGCCAATTAGGCTAATTTGTGAAATAATTAATCCTAATAGGATTGAAAATGATATATTGAGTTAGGAAATATTTTAAAATAATTTATAATACAATTTATGAATAATTATTGAATATAGACATACTGAATAAATTGGAAAAGAATTTAATAAAAATATGAAAAATTACGGAAAAATATCAGTTATTATAAAGAGTGATTTTGAAGATATATATGCAAATTTTAAAATAGTTTGAGAAAACATTGGGTATCAACAGACACTAAGCATGAATATCATAGGCAATTTATTAAAATCAGAAATAAATAATATCAACTCCTTCCACATTTAACTCTTTAAATCTTCGTCATTTCAGTTGACAATTTAAATCATAATCTGGGATAAGAAACATCAGACTTATTTCACGTTTTACACATCAATTCTCCTTCCTCATAACTGGCCATTAAAACTTCCTTAGGCCAATAAACATGTATAAATCACAGTAATACGCAGTAAATATCATGCGCAAGCAATGCCGAGGGTCGACGGTCCGAACCAACATAAACATAAATTGTGCACTGCCGAGGGTCGAACAGCTCGAACCATAGATGCATCTATTTTACCCGCTCGCGAATCAATCATACGACGCGGTCAACATAATAATAATAAGGCTAACCTGCTCGCGAATCATACCTGCGACTCAGGTGCTCATATGTACACGCATTCACATAATAAATCCGTATTTTTATCAAGAAAACAGCTTCTCAGGAAATGATAAAATCCTCTTAAAGGAACACAAAAAATAGCATTTAGATCTCTGTTTTGAAACTCATTTTTTTGCCAAATTTAATAATATTTCATAATATAACCTCATCAGGTATACAATTATCCACGGAGGAAATCAATTCTCTTTCTAGATGATTAAGAAGATAGATATTCAATTACTGTTTTGATCATATTAGCGGTCTAATATTACTGGCAAGATCACAAGTACAACAAGTAAGGCATGCTAGTGGGTCCTAGACTACCCGTACATGGCATAATAGTAGCTACGCACGGACTCCTGTCACCTCGTGTGCACGTAGCCCCCGCAGATAGTAGCACATACTTAATTAGTTCACCTAGGGGAGATTTCTCCCTCACAAAGTTAGAAAGGAGACTTACCTCGCTTCGAAATTTCATAACCGGCTTCCAAGACCTTCCGACGACTCCAATGGACGCAAAATGCCCCCAAAACTATCCAAATAACGACAAACCAATGAAAATATACTCTAACATTTGCAAAAATTCAAATTATATAATTTCCCAACTTCGCTCAGTGAATTGACCAAAATGCCCTCGGGCCCACATGCCCGGAATCCGAAATTTCTCGAAGATATCTTCTACCCATAGCCTTACTAGCTCAAATATACAATTTACACTAAATTCCATGCTCAAATTCGTGGTGGAAATCAAAAATACCATTTCTAGGTTTTTCTTCAAAATTTCCCAATTTTCCCACAATTTTTCATGTATAATTTCGTGTAATAACCTTGTATTTATCTTAAAAACATAAAGAAATTGCTTACCTAGCAATTCATGAAGAAAATCCTCTCTTGAAGCCCCTCAAAATCTCCCCCCACCAAAAGAAAATGGGAGAAATGAGCCAAGAATCCCGTTTAAAATAATACACTGCCCAGGCATCCTTCTGTGCGATCGCACAAGTAAAATCCCAGAAGCCTCCCAGCACACCCTTGTCGATCGCATAGTCACATCTGCGGTCGCACAAGCCAAAAACAGTAACCTCATATTTTCCCTCTGTGCGATCGCGCAACTACACCTGCGATCGCATAGACCAATGCAGCAACCCCTAAAATCCTCCTCTGTGCGATTGCATACATCCAAGTGCGATCGCACAAGCCAAAATTCCATCCCCTCTAATTCCTTCTCCGCGATTGCACCACTAGGGCTGCGATCGTACTGAACCCCCAAAACACTAGAAAACAGCAGCACAAAACACTTGAAAATAACCCGGAACCACCCCGAAACACACCCGAGGTCCTCGGGACCCCGTCCAATCACACGACTCAGTCCCATAACCTCACACGGATTTGCTCGAGGCTTTGAATCACATAAAACAACGGCGAAATCATGAATCGCACTAAAATTCAAATTTATGAACTTTGAAATTTCTAACTTCTACATCCGATGCCGAAAACTATCAAATCACGTTCGATTGACCCCAAATTTTTCACACAAGTCATATTCGACATTACAAACCTGCTCCAACTTCCGGAATCGCATTCCGACCCCGATATCAAAATTTCCACTTCCGGTCGGATTTCTCAAAAACCTTCAAATTTCTATTTTTTTCCAAATGACTTCAAAATAACCTACGGACATCCGAATTCACTTCCGATCGCGCTCCCAAATCTATAATCACCATACGGAGCTATTCCGAGGCTCGAAATCCCAAACAGACATCAATATTACTGAAATGCGCTTCAAGCCAAACTTAGGAAATTTCTTCAAAATGCTGACTTCCACAATATACACCGAAACACTCCCGGGTTATCCAAATCCCGATCCAGACATACGCCCAAGTCCGAAATTATCATACGAACCTGCAGGAACCTTCAAATCCCGACTCGGGGGTCGTTTACTCAAAAATCCAATCTTAGTCAATTTCTCCAACTTAAGGCTTCTGAAATGAGAATTTTCTTTCCAAATTGAGTATAAACTTCTCGAAATTCAATTCCGACCACACATACAAGTCATAATACCTGAAACGGAGCTGTTCATGACCTCAAATTGCTGAACAATGCACTATAGCTCAAAACGATCGATCGGGTAGTTACAATTAGAACACAAAGTAAAAAGATTAGTATATTATTAAGAATCAAAAAGTTATACAAGTGTATGAGGAAGCACAATCAAAGCTAAATCCTAAATAAGAACAAGTTTTCAAGACTATATTATAAAGAGTCTACTCTGGTATAACGAGATTATTCTTTGTAGATGCCTTCGGCGGAATCGAAATAATATTCTTATGTCATGCATTACTTGCAAATATTATATTAAGAGGCATGACATTGTTAGCAATAATAGCAAATGGTGTACCAACAATGATTTTATTGTGAGACCACCCTCTTTAGATTTTATATACCTCTTCAAACAACTTAAATAACAATCACAAATATATCAAAGCAGAGCAATGGTGCTAAGTTTATAAGGAAAGCAAAATTGATAATATGGGATGAAGCACTTTTGGAGTGTCAAACTAGCGAAATAATTGTCCGGAGTTCTCGATATATATTGGATATAAATGAACCGTTTGGTGAAAAATTAATGGTTTGGGAGGTGATTTATGTCAAGTACTACCAGTAGTTCTAAAATCGACAAAAGCAGATACTGTAAAAGCTAGCTTGCCAAAGTTATACTTCTGGCCTCAACCGAAAAAGATTCAACTGACAAGAAATATAAAGTAAGAACAGATCCAGTATTCAGTGTCGCTTCTTGCTTCGTGTCGGAAACGAAGAAGAGAATCCAATAAAAGATGATTTGGTTCTTCCTGAACACTTGGTTATCAATACTAATGCTAATAGTAGTGCATTTAATAAGAGAAATATTTCTATCATTAGATTATTACACAATTCGTGCAAATCGCATGATAAAATTAAAAAGATATCTTAGCTAGCAGAAATGAATATATTGATCAACTTAATAAAAGGTTGATTGTAAAATTTTATAGTAAAAAAAATATTTTTCATTTTTTGACTCAGCAGAAAATGATATCAATAATTACTATCAAGAAGAATACATAAATACTTTAATACCAAATGGCCTTTTACCATCCATGTTTGTTGTCAAGTTTCTTATTTCTTACATATATTAGTGTCACTGTATATATAATAGTCTAAGTTAAAATTGATCTTCCACTGTATATAGGTTACTTTTGAAAAAAAATATGCTCGTCATGCTACTGAAAAACTTAGATAAGCCGAATAGCTTATGTAATAGCACACAAATGGTATATATAAGTTTTGACAATAACGTCATACATGGAAAAATTATGATATTGGTTAATGTGATTCTAAGTATATTCTTATCCCTGAATTCAGCTTTCGTCTTCCGAAACTAAGAAATATGTAATGACCCGATCGGTCATTTTGAGCTCTAGCGCGTTGTTCAGCGGTTTGAGGCCCTGAGTAGCTTCACTTCAGGTATTATGACTTTCATGCGTGGTAGAAATTGAATTTCGGGAAGTTCAGAGTTGATTTAGAAAGAGAATTATCATTTCGGGAGCTTTAAGTTGGAAGAATTGACTAAAGTGTGATTTTTTAGCAAACGATCTCGGAATCGGGATTTGAAGGTTCCAACAAATTTGTATGATGATTTTGGACTTGGGCATATGTCCGGATCGGGTTTTGGATGTCTTGGGAGCGTTTCGACGCCTATTAAGGAAGTTGACATTTTGGAAGAATTTCATAAATTTGGGTTGGGGTGTATTTCAATGTTATCGATATCCGTTTGGGATTTCGAGTCTAGGAATAGCTCTGTTGGTGATTTTGGTATTGGGAGAGTGTTCGGAAGTGGAATTGGAGGTCCGTAGGTCATTTCGGGGTCATTTGGCGAAAGTTATAAAATAGAGGATTCTTAGAAAGTTTGACCGAGAGTTTGAGTTTTTGATATCGGGGTCGGATTCCAATTTCGGAAGTTGGAGTAGGTCCGTAATGTCGAATGTGACTTGTGTGCAAAATTTGAGGTCAATCGTACGTGATTTGCTAGATTTCGGCATCGAATGTAGAAGTTTCAATTTCTAAAGTTCATTAAGCTTGAATTGGGATGCGATTCATGATTTCGACGTTGTTTGATATGATTTGAGGCCTCGATCGAGTTCATATCATGTTTTGGGACATGTTGTTATAATTGGTTAAGGTCCCGAGGGCCTCGGGTGGATTTCGTAAGGTTAACGGAATGAATTTCGGACAAAGAAAGCTGCTGAAATTTTCTGTTGCAGAAGCTGTTCGCCAGAAAATTTCTGATGCGTGGAGTCAATATATCTTGCAATCTATAATGAATATGAAACTTTTCAAAACATGAAAGTTGTATCTCTTGCATTCTAGTTTCCATAAATATAAACCATTTATCATTTGAATATTTGTACGGAAAGTTATGATCGATTGAATGAAGGATGGTAAAGCTGTTTTTGCAATTTTCCCAGAAATTTCTGATGCGAGGAGCCTATTTTGGAAGCTTATATCTCGAAATCTATAAGGAATCTGAAAATGTTCAAAACCTGAAAGTTGTAGATCTTCGATTCTAGTTTCCCGAAAGTTAAACCATTCATCATTTAGACATTAGTACAGAATCTTATGGTCCATTGACTGAAGGCTGGTAGTAGTTCATTTTTGCCCGAAAATCAGGCAAAGTCGCATTTCATACATGTGACTTGCCTAGGCAGAATGCTTAAAAACGGGAGTCAGATATTTTTTACTCATTTTTGAGTTTTGAGTCTCGGATTTGGGCAATTTTTGGAGCATTTGGAAGAGGGTTTTCACCTAGCACTTTGAGGTAAGTAATTTCTACAAAATATGAGTTTAATACATAGATTATGGATAGATTAACATGTAAAAATTGGTGAAATCAATGGTTTAGATGAAAACCTAGGTTTTATATAAAAATGAGATTTGACCACGAAAATGATTATGGAATTTGGTAAAAATCATATATTTGACTTCATAAGGTTATGGGTAACAACTTTCTTCGAAAATTTTCGGAATCAGGGCACGTGGGCCCGAGGGTGAATTTTAGGAATCTTACATTTAGGGTTGGGTAATCACCTTAATAATTGGAATATGAGTTTTTGCAAAAGTATTGATTAGTTTATACACTATTTCATTAGTTTTGGATTGTTCCGCACCGAATTGAGGGTTTGAGCATAATCTTGACCGGAAAGTAATCTTTGGAGCGAGGTAAGTCTCCTTTCTAACCTTGTAAGAGGGAACTGTCCCCATAGGTGATATAATTAATTATGTGCTACTATTTGTGGGGGCTACGTATGCACGAGGTGACGAGAGTCCGTGCGTAGCTACTATTATGCTTATGTCCGAGTAACCTAGGATCCAAAACATGTTTTACTTGTCGTACTTGTAATTTTACTGATAAATTTAATATGATTAAAGCATATCGAACTTGGAAAATGAACTTCTAAAAAGATTAAACACTATCTTCTTGACCACTAAAAGAGAAACTGTCATTTTCTTGGGTAATTGTTTTCCTGATAAAGTCTGGATTGACTATTTGAATGTGTGTATCTATGAGTACCTGCGTCGCATGTATGATTCGCGAGCGGGGTAACTCTATTATTTATATTTGACGACGTCGCATGTATGATTCACGAGCGGGGTAATAGATGCATCTATGGTTCGCGTCATTCGACCCTTCAGCATTGTACATTTTATTATTGTTGGATTGGGTCGTACGACCCTCGGCATTTCCTGCACATGATATTTGTTCGGTGCCATCTGTGATTGGAACTGTTTAATCGCCTTGAGATATAAGTTGTTAACTGAGATGACGGAAACTGGGATTTATAATTTATGGAAGAAGTTGTCCTTTCCTGTTGTTATTTGTTATTTGATGATAACATCCATGTTTGACATCACATTTAATTATATTGAATTGACCTCTAGTAAGTGTCAAAGTCGACCTCTTGTCACTACCTCTTCGAGTTTAGGCGGGATACTTACTGAGTACACGTTATTTTTGTACTCATACTACACTTGCTGTGCATTTTTGTTGCACAAGCACATGTATATCTAGTGGCCCCGCTTGACGCAATGGTATGGCTAATATGAGGACTTAGATGAGATGTTCCTCTCAAGACGACACGCATCCAGCAGAGTCTCCTTCAGAGTATTGTGTTGTACTTTCTTTACTGTCTCATTCGTATTCCGGATAGTTGTTGTATTTTATTTTACTTCCTAGTAAATGCTCATGCACTTGTGACACCGGGTTTTGGGATGACTTTGGGATCTAATTATTATTTGAATTTAGTAAGACATTGTTGTTTGCTCAGTAAAGTTCATTAATTATTATTTAATGTATTGAAAATAAATGGTTTTAAAATATTAAAAATAGAGATTCAATCAACTTTTAGTGTTGGCTTTCCTGACAGTGGTGTCCGGCACCATCGCGACCTTTAAAAGGATTTTGGGTCATGACAACATGGTATCAGAGCACTATGTTTCCTTAGGTCTCACGAGTCATGAGCAAGTCTAGTAGAGTCTTGCGGATCGGTACGGAGACGTCTGTACTTATCTTCGAGAGGCTATAGGGCTATTAAGAGCACTTCCCTTCTTGATTCTCCATCGTGCGATTTGATTCCTTTGAGGCTTATGCCGTCGCTTCTTTCCTATTCAATCTTATGCGACACGAAGCATTTGATATAAATTGAGAATTAAAGAACTATAATGATACTACAGATGTGGTGCGTGATGTTTCTCCATGCATAGGTTGTTGGGCTATTGTCGTTGCTTTGCGGAAGGATATTATGTTGTTTCAGCTCAGTAATTGTATTTCTGAGAACTTTGAGGCTATACTCAGGTTGTTACGATGCTCATGAATGGTTATCGTGCAGTAATTGACGTGGTGGTAGGATGCTTGCCCATGTGTTGGGACAGTGAATGACTTGATAGGAGTTCTACTCAGAGCACGATTCAGAGGTTCGGTATTATATTTTCGGCGGAGGAAAGGCAATCAGACTATAAAGGTTCAGGCTTGGATCGATAGAGTAACGAGACTTGGTGTTTCCAAGTGTGGTGGAATTTCGTATATTATGAGATATCGTCACCCTTGATTGAATGTGTTAAGTTCGCCGGTGTTATGATCTTCTTCAGATTTGCCTTCGTGGCACGGTATTGTAAAATGGTGTCCGGAAAGTGGCTGTTAGAGATTGCGGTGTGCAGTGGTTTATGATCGGATCGGTGTTTCTAATGTCGATGGCTCGAGAAATATGACCTTCGGAAAGGTTTAAAGCTAGCAGTGAGTTACTGGTTTAAGTACTACAGAGATAGACATTGATCTAAGGCAACAGCTGGGCAATAAAGGACGAGGAAGGACATATGGGAAGTGTCAAGCGGTGGTTAAATTTCTAGCAGGCTAGGTGTGAGAAGCGAAAGTCGAGTAGTTGCTTAAAGGGGTGAGCTTGGCCAAGGTGGGAGAGTGGCGGAGTAGCATGTGAGATCAGTGGGAGGTTGACTACACCCCTGAGGAAAGTTTAGAGCGATTTGGAAATTTTAATGGACGATGATTGGGCCCACGGGCCTAATTTGAAATATTGGCTGCTATATGGCGGAGAGATTGGATGCAAGGGGAAGGATTTTCTTGGTATGAAGAAGGATACAATATAGTTTGGAATTGGAAGATGTTGTCGCACATTTAGCCGATGCCCATAAGGAGTGAACAGACTGGTTCAGTTGCAAATGAGAAGGGCCTCAGGACGGGTTATTGATGTCGTAGATATTGTGCAGTGCAATGTCATTGGAAGATGTCAGTTGGTAATTTTCGCAGGTGGGTTATCCCCTGTAAGAAGGTCAGTGGTTGCGTGGTTGGCGAAGTTTCTGGGAGGGATTTTACTGACTATTCAGTAAGAGGCCGAATAAGAGAATGTGGTTAATGACTCAGAGTGTTTGTGAAATGCTAACGGAAGGATTTCAAGGAATTTGGCAAGTTGGTTATACAGGATCATGTCAACAATGAAGGAAGACTCTTGGTGAGTTCCAGAGTTGTGTAATAGCGGCTTCAGGCTAAGTGGGAGAGTCCCACCGCCTACGATTGAGTTGCATAGTTATCTACTGGTGAAATTCTGGTTGTCAGCATAATGGTGGGTTAATGTAGCCAAGGGAAGAGGGCATAAGTTGTAATTTAAGCAAAGGAATTTCTAGGGGGTGCTATAATTGGCCTTATTGACTTCTGTTCAGGCTTTGAGAAGATTCAGGGTTTATGCTTCGTACAAAGATGATTTGCAAGGGAAGTTGGCCAGTCGGGTGCTTTATTAAGATGGGTGTTCAGGTGTCAGCGGAGCCTTGGAGTTGATTATATTCGGGACCAAGCCAGAGTGGGTGATTCTCAACAATGGTCATAATGAGTTCGAAGGTTAAGAATGCGGTGTTTAAGGATTTCAAGCCCGCAATATGGCTAAGGAGCGCGCTTTTGCAGCAGATTGTGATAGGAGGCCCAGAATATTTCTATAATGTTTTTGGCTTGCAGTGTAGTATTTGAGGAATGAGAGAAATAAACTCCGGATTTGTAGAAGGATTATCAGGATGGGTATACCAGTCGAAGATGCGAATGTGCGTGCAAGGAGGGCATGAAACAGTTCATGGGTTTGGAGACAAAGTAGTCTCGTGGAATGGGGTCACTCAGGATAAGTGTGAATTGAGTTGTTATCTGTTGACTGGAGTCGTTATTATTGCTAAGGCAAGTTAAAAGTAAATTAGAATAAGGTAGATGGTTATCCATGGTGGAATTGGCATATTGGTGGCAGTGATCAGCTCCTTCAGCGTGATTAGTTATGCATGTGATTGGTGACGTTGCGTGTGAGTGCCCGATGGCCGCCGTAATTGATTTTATTTGGAAACATTTAAGTATTATGGCATGTTATGTGTAGGCAGATCTCAGAAGGATTATAGTGATACAGACTATTACTTGAGGATTTGCATGTTTTGTGATTATGAGAATTCACTCGTGTGTTGTTATGGTTCTCTTGAATTGAGTTAAGTAAAAAGTTTCTATATGATAAAGTGTTCACCCTAATAATGGTTCAGGAGTTATGATGAAATTCTTGTGCGATCTCATATTGGCATGTTAGGTGCAGTAAGCAGTATGGATTTGGAATTAAGGATCATGGTTGCAGTTCGGTGTGCGCAAGGATGTCATGAGCTCGGATGAGCAGAAAAGGGATTTGAATGCTTAGGGTAAGCTAGTATTGTCCTCATCATCTCCTGAGATCGATGTTTCGTGAAAGAGGTTTTACATCCTCGTTAAGGATTCTTGATTTGCTTTGTAACTTTAGTGCGGCTGGTGGTATGGATGTGCAGACTTGTTATCTTGTGCGGAAGGTCGTGGGAGCGTACCCCACGGGATGATTGTATAAAGGTGACATATAGTCACTTAACTGATTAAAAAGATTTAAGACCAAGAATGGAGATTATGGTAATACTAGTAGTGTGATGGTTTAGGCCTGGAAGGCGCTCGGTTCATTTGGTTGCGGATTGTGGAAGTTTGTTCCGGATATGACGGTTGTTCTTGTGTGTCTGGCTTAGTGTGGACCCTTGAAAGGTCATTAGCTCTGTGTGGTACGACCAGAATCGGCTTACGGTCTGTGGATAGATTTAAATATGATTATGGGCTCTATGTGAGCCAAATGTGTTCATTTCAGTATAGCGCTCCTCAGGGAGGAGTACTAGAATGTTGGATGTTATTTCGGCAGCTATTGCATGTAATACTATATTGTGCCATGTGAGTTCTGAACGACTTGATAATTTTCTTATGCTTTGAGATTCCGCGTAGTGATGGTGTATGTGAGCAGGATGGCTTCTGAGATTCAGATCATATATTGCACCTCAGTTGAGCTTGAGTTTTGTAGCTTATGCCGCTATATGTCCCCCCAGGGTTGGTATTGTGCCCTTAATGTTGCTTGTGACCGATATTCGATATTTTGTAGTTATGAGCATTTTAGCTCAGTGAGTACTTTCTAATAGATTATTATGTGTAGATCGGGTGGCACGCCGCCATGGGTATCATGGTTGGATCGGGTTGTGCGCCGCAACAGTGTGATGTTGAGTATGGTTTTATATATCCTATTTTTGTGAGTCCTGTTTCCCATTTTCTGAGGAAAGTTCATATCAGTGTGTGAGTTGAGTGGTCCCTTCCAGAGTTCATTTTCCTTATGTTTCACGTTCGAGTTGGGGCTTATTAGCACATCATGGCATCATATGAGATTATGGCGGAGTCTGGGGTGGCTTATTGCTTGGGCAACTTATACTGGGTGAGAAGAGATTAATGGATCTAGGATCAGTGCAAGTAGATCATATGAAGTGTATCAAAGAGAAAATGCCATTAATTGATTCAGCATGAGGTGATGGCTCTTGTCAGGAGTATAGACTTAATGATTTGTTGTCTCGGCAGTTGGTTATGGAATTCTACACATCTCTTCTGTCGTGGCCGTATTGTCAGAGTTGAAACAAGACTTATATATTCCATGGGGTGCATTGTGAGCATCGGATTCATGAAACTCCGGGCATTGTTATCAGAGGATATTATTATGGTCATGAAAGTTATGTAGTGCATAGTGTAGATTCAGATAAGGTATACAATCATGTATTGGTGCATCGCATAGAGATTGATATGGTGTTCGTATGTTGGGAACACACCTGATAGAGAATTTCAGATGTTGGAATTTGGCTCCAAGGCTAATTTGAGTAAATAAAAGGGAAACTCTTCAGATTTGTTCGAGCTAATATGCTCAACTGGGTTGTGGTAGAACGGGTAGGTGCACAAGGTGTTAAAAAGTGATTTGAGACAACTCCAGTGTAGTTCTTGGCACGTTCGAGGACGAACGTATGTTTAAATGGGAGAGAATGTAATGACCCGACCGGTCATTCTGAGCTCTAGCGCATCATTCAGCGGTTTGAGGCCCAGGGTAGCTTCACCTCAGGTATTATGACTTGCACGCGTGGTCGAAATTGAATTTCGGGAAGTTCAGAGTCGATTTAGAAAGAAAATTCTCATTTCGGGAGCTTTAAGTGGGAAGGATTGACTAAAGTGTGATTTTTGAGCAAACGATCTCGGAATCGGGATTTGAAGATTTCAACATATTCGTATGATGATTTTAGACTTGGGCGTATGTCCGGATCAGGTTTTGGATGTCTCGGGAGCGTTTCGACGCCTATTAAGAGAGTTGACATTTTGGAAGAATTTCATAAATTTGGGTTGGGGTGTATTCAATGTTATCGATATCCGTTTGGGATTCCGAGTCTGAGAATAGCTCTGTATGGTGATTTTGGTATTGGGAGCATGTTCGGAAGTGGAATTAGAGGTCCGTAGGTCATTTCGGGGTCATTTGGCAAAAGTTATAAAATAGAAGATTCTTAGAAAGTTTGACCGAGAGTTTGAGTTTTTGATATCGGGGTCGGATTCCAATTCCGGAAGTTGGAGTAGGTCCGTAATGTCGAATGTGACTTGTGTGCAAAATTGAGGTCAATCGGACGTGATTTGATAGGTTTCGGCATCGAATGTAGAAGTTTCAATTTCTAAATTTCATTAAGCTTGAATTGGGGTGAGATTCATGATTTCGACGTTGTTTGATGTGATTTGAAGCCTTAAGAGAGTTCGTATCATGTTTTGGGACATGTTGGTATAATTGGTTAAGGTCCCGAGGGCCTCGGGTGGATTTCGGAAGGTTAACGATGTTACGCCCCACAGTATTACGTCGATGTTATGTTCTGCAGTAATAAATTACGACAATGTCGCACCCTGTAGTATTGTACGTTGAATTTTTCATAAGGTAATTGGCATCAATCCAAGTAAAAGATTATTTGGAGATATATCTGTGGAAGTGTTGAATTAGAGGAACTCGACTTTGTATCATGCTTATGAAAGTAAATGTGAGATCTTCAGAGGATCATGTGCGTACTGAAAGGTGTAAGCCTCTTGATAAGAAGCCTTAAGGCAAGAATGCCTATCAACCTTTATGATGAAAGAAAATGAGAGATTAAGAAGATAAATACAAGTTTCAACAAGAAAAAGAAGCAAGATAAATAAGGGTATGAGGCGCCCAGTCAACAAAGGTTAACATTGTTTATAATTCGGGATGAGGAACATAAGATTTTTGAGTTATATTCAATAGTAACAGAGGTATATACAATTGGTCGCACCCATTCCAGATATGCCCTATGGGGGTTATCAGAAGTAGTATAAGAAGATATGATGGGTGAATTGTTTGCGTCAGTTGACATTTCCGAAGGGTATTACAAATGTGCCAATAGATCTTCTTGTGAGACACCCAGATGGTGCACTCTAGAATATTACGATTAGATGTGAATACTAGCATTCAGAAGATAGGCATTGAAAGCCTGGATGGGATAAATATTACCTTAAGTGTGGTGCTCATCCCTAGTAGAGCGAGGATGTTGAGCAACCCAGAGAGCCGATGAATGAAGCAAGGAGAGCTAAAAGTGAAAGAATGTCGTGTTGAAGTTTTCACAAGAAAAGGGATATGCAGAAATATTAGCAGAGTAATGAGAAGAGAGATAAGGAAGCATTATGAATAAGGTATGATACATGGATAAAGACGGTAGAAAAAAAAAAGAAAAAAAGAAAAAAAGATGAAGAGGTAAAATATATATAGGTAGATCCTCATGGCTTCAGTTTTTAGTACATCCCTAAGGGGGGAATATGGAGTAATGTGGCATTAAGCCAGAATTAAGTGGTTCTAGTGACTATGGAATGGTAAAGGAAGAATTTGATAAATGAAAGAGGAATGAGATGGCACTTATCCAAATCTTACAGATACGCTACAATTCAAGAATATTGTGCAAGCACGACGTCAAGGAGAGGAAGTAAAGGTTCCTGCCCGAGCTGTTATTAATAAATAAGGAGCCAGTGCGAGACGTAAGATAAGACAAAGGAAATAACCCAAGAAGATTACAAGGAATATTGATATAATAATGGGCCAACGAGTAGTTAGTAATTGGTCAGGAAGATCCCGGTTATGTCTAAGCAGGAGGTTACAGACGAGTCATCAGATCGTGTGAGATAAACATAGTAGAACCCAACATGGAGAGTTCAGCCTCGAAGAATATCATTATAATACTTGAGATATATTCAAACAAGATTTGGGGTAGTTAAATACGTATAAATGTTACGGGGATAAAAGAAAGTGCCACTGGGAAGGCAGTCAAAATATCAGTTCAGAAGCAACCATACAAGCACAAGGGCATGGAAGTAAGCAACTATGGATGATTATAGGCAAGTAAGGACATCAAAAAGGTCCATAATAAGCTCAAAAATTTACGAGAGTCAAGGATTCTCCCTAAGTACTACAACGAAAGACTAGCTGAGGAGATTAGAAAGAAGGCTTCAACCTAAGCACAACGACCTAAAGAGAAAATGGTCGTATAACAACAATCTCGTGACAACATTTTAAGCATTCCAAAGGAAAGTGGCACCTAACGTGGCTAATGAATGGGAAGTAAGAATTAAAAGTAATATTCGAGATCATATGAGTTGTATGAAAACTCTGGCAAGTGTAGGCACTAAGATAAGCTAAGTATGGACGCAAACAGGGGGCAGAAAGACCAGGAAAAGTAATAGCTTACGTTGAAAGAAAGCTAAGATGGAACGAAAGAATTATTTGATCAAAGATTCAGGGTTAGTACGCTATGGATACACTCAATATTTTGGAGCATTATCCAGGCAGCATATTTGTTGACAATCATACAGCCATAGAAGATTCCGGTATAAGTTTAAGGAAAGAATTAAGCCCAGGGCATAGACAAAGGATTGAATTGTTAGAAGATTGTATCATGGATATTCCATAACGCCCATGAAAGGCTAAAGTAATAACTGATACCATGAGCCACAGATTGAAAGATAGCTTAAGCCTACGTAAAGGCTGATCAGAAGGAAGAGGAAACTAAAGAATTACACCACCTAAGTAAATCAGGAGTCTGATTATTGGACCTAGAAAAATTATAGAAGTTGTGCTGGAGAACATGACAGAATCACTCTTAATATCAGATGTTCAAGAGAAATAACACAACAATCATAATCTATAATGGCTCTACAAGAAAGCCAGTTAGAAGAAGTACCGGCCCCATAAGAAGTCAGTACGAAGCTCCCACCAGATTGTGCATGTACTAGAGGTGCGAGTATTATAATAGAGCTTCAAGGTATGGACGTGAATTATACCTATGTGGAAGGGAGGTCATGAAAGAGCTACAAGATACGATGTGAAAATTTTAAGGTAAGTAAGGTAAAGGTGAACAGTGTACGAGATACTCAAAGGCAAAATATGTGAATAGTCCATACCTTGGATAGAAGGCTAGAAGTGCTGGGATTCAATATCCAGGAATGATAGCGGCATAATCAGTGGCATATCTCATAGCCTATGGTTTCTAGGTATCGGGGAGGCTAATTAAGACAGTAAAGAAGCGTTAGAGACGATGTGATGTCTCGCTTGATGTCCCAGAATGAAATAAGGAAATATGTGATGCAAGCAAGTTGAAAGGTTACAAATAATATAAATAGAGTTGTGTAGGTCGCAAGCCATTGTATGGTGAAGAGACAAGGTTCTAGAAGACAAGAGTAAGGATAAGAAAGGGCGAGTGAGAAGGTAACGAAAATGGATAAGTCCTCATGATTAAGCCCATGAAAACAAGAAGAGATGATGGCTTCTCTAAGTTATATAAAGCTCACTATAGCCTCAATGAACTCAAATGAGTCTAAGACTAATAGCATTTAGAAAAGATGAAATGCTGCCCTGGTAAGTACAATGAGGGTGTAATTGCGATAAAATAAAGGATGACGTTTGGGCCTTTGATTAAGTAATGATTTGAAGAGGATTTCATGAATTGTACGGGATTGAAATACCCACATAAGTGAATTGCATTTGGATCCTATAAGATACAATTATTGAAGTACAGTATCGACTAAGTTGATCAGGAAAGTCACTTCATATATTCCACAAAGAAACCTAAGCCCTAGTGGCAAGGTATTACATAAGAAGTTTCAAGTTATCAGTGGTATATTGTGGAACAAAATCAAGGTGAATCAATAATGGACGGATAAAAGTTTTAAAGTATGAGAGGAGATTAAGACATCATTCTTAAGATGAACAGTAATGTGGAAGCATTAGAGGATATAGATTTTGTCACGAACCAAAATCCCACGCGGGTCATGATGGCGCCCAACACCGGAGTCAGGCAACCCAACAATTGTTTACTAGTGAGGTTTTCCTTATTAACATACAAATCCCACATATTTCCCAAAGTTTTAAACTTAACTCATTTAAATAAAAGCGGAAACATTTACCAATTTTAATACATACATCCAAAAATGATCGTGATCCAATATATATATATATATATATATATATATACGGTCCCAGAATAAGAGTCTACTATGTGTGTACCAGGAACTAGTGTCACAAGTCAACAGGCGAACTAGTGGAATATACAAATATGTACTGCTGTCTGAGAGGAATAGATAGAATATAGACAAAAGGTAACTCCATAGCACAACTGAGAAACGTCAGGGGGGTGCAGCTCACCATGGAGTCCGGTCCGGAAGATAAGTCAAGCTCCGGTCGGATAACCAGAAACAGCAGCCTCAGAACCTGTACAATTAAGTACATAAGTTTAGCATGAGTACATAATATATATGTACCCAGTGAGTATCCCGCCTAAACTCAAAGAGGTAGTGACGAGAGGTCGACATGACACTCACTAAGGTCCAACAGTAATAATGTAAATAGGACATACGGAATGCAGTAGATATGTGAGACAGTAAGCAGCAGATATCTATCGAATACAGAAAACCAGGTAAATACTGAAAATAAGCAACAATGTACACTTTCCCTTTTCCCCCAAATATCTGTCAAGTCAATATCAATGGAAAACAGTACCCAACAGCCTCAAGCGTACACAAGGGTAGGACAACCGGCCGGAGTCATAAGGAAACATCTAGACACTGACTCATATATATAATTAACATAAAGCATCCCTCGATCGCGAATCATACCTGCAACTCAAGTGCTGACTCATATATATAATTAACATAAATCTCCCCTTGACCGCGAATCATACATGTGACTCGAGTGCTGAATCATATATATAATTAAAATAAAGCTCCCCTCGATCGCGAATCATACCTACGACTCGAGTGCTGACTCATATATATAATTAACATAAAGCTCCCCTCGATCGCGAATCATACCTGCGACTTGAGTGCTAACTCATATATATAATTAACATAAAGCTCCCCTCGATTGCGAACCGTACCTGCGACTCGAGTGCTAACTCATATATATAATTAACATAAATCTCCCCTCGATCGCGAACCATACCTGCGACTCGAGTGCTGACTCATATATATAATTAACATAAAGCTCCCTTGATCGCGAATCATACCTCCGACTCGAGTGCTGACTCTTTTATATAATTGACATATATATATATATATATATATATATATATATATATATATATATATATAAACCGGATTTATCAATAAGCTTAGTAGAGGCTATACTTGTAACAAAGATCTATTCACCGGAATTTTAGAGGCAAGTCTCTACCATTTGCATACTAGTTCAAAGATAATAAGCATACTGGTTCAATGATGATAAATAACTCAAGTTTGGCAAAACATACACATAAGGCACATAATGGGATGCTCGTGAGCCCTAAAGCTACCCGACATGATATAATAGTCACTACGTACGGACTCTCGTCACGTTGTACGCACGTAGCCCCCAAAACAATTACACACAACATATATAACACATATGGGGACAATTCCCTCTTACAAGGTTAGAAAGGAGACTCACCTCGTGTCGAAACTACCCCGCGGACCAAAGATGCGCCCGAATCTCCGAACTCAACACCCGAGGACTCGCAACTAGCCAAATACAGTATAATGACATCAATGCATGCTCAAAGTAGGGAAATTATCCTAATTTCTAAATAATTCAACATTCTTGAGAAATTCTCAAAATCCAACCCCGGGCTCGCACGCTCGGATTCCACAAATTATCGAAGGGAACAGTCATCCAAAGCCTAAGGATCATTAATATACGATTCGTACTTGATTTCATGGAAAATTCACGGTTAAATTCTCAAATTATCACAAGCTCTAGATTACTACCCAATTCTTGATTTTTCACTAATTTGTGTAGATAATTAAGCTAGAAATCCATGCATGAAGCTAAGATTAGAGTAGACTTACTTACCTTAGATGGCCAGGTCGTTAGCCCCTCAACAATGGTGGAAATCTCCCCAAGGAAGAAGAAGAAATGAGAAAAATGTGTTTAAAACCCGTATATAAAACACACTGTCTGGATAGTGTTTTCACACCTGTGGCTCGAGGACCGCACCTGCGAAAATGGACTGGGGAGCCTGGGCCCGCACCTGCGGCTCCGCTCCTGCGGAATTTTGTCCGCACCTGTGATAATTGGCCAGACCACTGAGGGTCGCACCTGCGATGCTGGGGACCGCAGGAGCGGTCCCGTACCTGCGACTGGGCAACCGCACCAGCGGTCACACCAGAACAGGTGCACCGACAGCTATTTTAGCTGGTTTTTACCCCCATTAGGTGCCCGAGAGGCACCTGGGCCCACCTGAGCCCTAGTGCAAATATACCAATGAGCTCCAAATCATAATACGGACTCACTCGAGCCTTCGGAACACCCAAAACAACGCTAAAAGTCAAAATCACACCTCCAAATCCCCAAGAACCAAACTTAAGAACTTTAAGTTTTCTAGACTTCGCTAACAACGCGCCGAACTGACCTATACAACTCGGAATGATACCAAATTTTGCAGGAAAGTCATAATTAACATAACAGAACTATTCCCGATCTCGAAATTCCGTTCGGTCCTCGATAACATAAAAACACACCCCAAACCAAAATATGAACTTAAGGAACGTCTTATTTCAATAATGGGCGCCGAAATGCCCATGTCATCAGAAACTCATTTCGAACATACGCCCAGGTCCAAAATTATCACACGAAGCTACAGGAACCGACGAAACTTGATTCCGAGGTCGTTTATCCAAAATGTTGACCGAAGTCAAACTTGGCCTTAAAAGCCAACCTTAAGGAACCAATTGTTCCTATTGCACTCTAAACTCCTCTGAATCCCGGACCACCAGTCCCCGCAAGTCATAAATCATAAAAAGTCGCTATGGAAAGTTTCATTTAGGGGAACGGGGTCCGATAACACAAAACCACCGGTCGGGTCGTTACATTCTCCACCTCTTAAACAAATGTTCGTCCTCAAACGGGTCTAGAATCATACCTGAAATGCTGAATAGGTGTGGATATTTGCTCCCCATGTCCTCCTCGGACTCCCAGGTCGCCTCCTCAACTTGTTATCCCCTCCACTAGACCTTTACGGCAGAAACTCTCTTAGACCTCAACTGGCGGTCCTGCCTATCAATAATAGCAACTGGATCCTCCTCGTAGCCCAACCTCTCATCCAACTGAATAGTGCTGAAATCAACCACGTGAGAGAAGTCGGCGTGGTACCTCCGGAGCATGGATACATGAAAAATTGGGTGAACTCCTGATAAAGTAGGAGGCAAGGCCAGCTCATAAGCAACCTCCCCAACTCGCCTCAACACCTCGAATGGACCTATAAACCTCGAGCTCAGCTTGCCCTTCTTCCCAAACCTCATAATACCCTTCATGGGCGAGACTTTCAATAGGACCCTATCTCCCTCCATAAATGATACATCACGCGANCCGACTGACCATCAGTCTGAGGGTGAAATGTTGTGCTGAGATCTATCTGGGTGCCCATCTCACTATGAAATGCTCTGTAGAAGTGCGAGGTGAACTGAGGACCACGATCTGATATAATGAACACCGGAACACCATGCAACCAGACTATCTCCCGAATGTAGATCTAGGCCAACCTCTCAGATTTATAAGTAGTAGCCACTGGGATGAAATGCACCGATTTGGTCAATCTATCCACAATGACCCAAACTGTGTCAACCTTCCGCAAAGTCCGAGGCAACCCAACCACGAAGTCCATAGCGATGCGCTCCCACTTCCACTCAGGAATGGGCATCTACTGAAGTAGGCCTCTTGGCCTCTGGTGCTCATACTACACCTGTTGGCAATTAAGACACCTAGCCATATACCCCACAATTTCCTTCTTCATCCGCCTCCACCAGAAATGCTGCTTCAAGTCACGATACATCTTGGTCGCACCAGGATGAATAGAATACCGAGAACTGTGGGCCTCCTCTAGAATCCTCTCCCTCAGGCCATCAACATTAGGAACACATAAACGGCCCTGAAGTCTCAGAACACTATCCTCGCCAATAGTAACCTCCTTGGCCCTACCCTGAACCACTGTCCCCCGAAGCTCTGGTAAGCATGGATCATAGAACTGTCGGGCCTTAATCTCTCCCAATAACAAAGACTGAGCCACCACATGTGCTAAAACTCGACGAGGCTCTGAAAGATCTAATCTCACCAGGCAGTTGGCCAGGGACTGAATGTCTAAGGCTAGAGGTCTCTCCTCTGCTGCAATATAAGCCAAGCTACCCATACTCTCAGCCTTCCTGCTCAAAGCATCTGCCACCACATTTGCCTTGCCCGGGTGATAAAGAATGGTGATATCATAATCCTTCAACAACTCAATCCATCTGCGCTGCCTCAAATTAAGATCCTTCTTCTTGAACAAGTGCTGCAAGCTACGGTGGTCTGTATAAACCTCACAGGACACTCCATACAAATAGTGCCTCCAAATCTTAAGAGCATGAACAATCGCTGCCAACTTCAAATTGTGCACATGGTAATTCTTCTCATGAACCTTCAGCTGGCGTGAAGAATAATCAATAACTCTCCCCTACTGCATCAATACACACCCCAAGCCAATACGTGAAGGGTACCAATATACCGTGTACATCCCAGAACCGGAAGGCAATACTAGAAATGGCGCTGAGGTCAATGTTGTCTTGAGCTTCTAAAAGCTCACCTCACACTCGTTAGACCATCGAAACGGGGCATTATTCTGAGTCAATATAGTCAATGGAGCTACAATAGAAGAGAAACCCTCCACAAATCGGCGATAATAGCCTGCTAGGCCCAAAAAGCTCCTGATCTCTGTAGCTGAAGTAGGACGCGACCAACTCTGAACTGCCTCGATCTTCTGAGGATCAACCTTGATACCCTCTCCGGATACCACACGCCCCAAAAATTCCACGGAATCCAACCAAAACTCATACTTGGAGAACTTAACATATAGCTTATGTTCTCGCAAAGTCTGGAGCACAACTCTCAAATGCTGCTCGTGCTCCCCCAGGCTACGGGAGTAAATCAAAATGTCATCAATGAAGACAATGACGAAGGAATCAATATACGGCTTGAACACCCTATTCATCAAGTCCATAAATGTTGTTGGGGCATTAGTCAAGCCAAAGGACATCACTAGGAACTCATAATGGCCATATCTCGTACGAAAAGCAGTCTTCGAAACATATGAAGCCCGAACCCTTAACTGATGATACCCTGATCGCAAATCAATCTTAGAAAACACACGAGCACCCTGCAACTGGTCAAACAAATCATCGATGCGTGGCAAGGGATACTTGTTCGTAATGGTAACCTTGTTCAACTGGCGGTAATCAATACACATCCGCATAGACCCATCCTTCTTCTTCACAAATAAGACTGGAGCACCCCACGGCTATACACTCGGTCTAATGAACCCCTTAGCTAACAACTCATCAAGCTGCTCCTTCAACTCCTTCGGAGCCATACGGATAGGCTGAGTGTCTGGAGCTAAATCAATGCAGAATTCAATATCACGGTCCGGAGACATACCCGGAGATCCGAAGAAAATACATCAGCAAACTCTCAAACAACTGGCACAGAATCAATCGTTGGAGACTCGACGGTGGTGTCCCGCACATAAGCAAAATAGGCTAGACAACCCTTCTCGACCATATGTCGAGCCTTCAAGAATGAAATAACCCGGCTGGATGCACTAACTGAAGAAACCTTCCACTCCAGCCTAGGTGACTCGGGCATAGCTAAAGTAACTGTCTTGGAATGGCAATCAAGCACGACATGATAAGGATATAGCCAATCCATGCCTAGTATAACCTCAAATCAACCATGTCGAGCAATAAAAGGTCAGCTCTGGTCTCGAACCCACAGAAGGTGATCACACAAGACCGATACACCCGGTCTACCACCACAGAATCCACATGAGTGGACACATACATAGGAGATCCCAAGGACTCACGAGAAACATCCAGAAAAGGAGAAAATAGGGATGAAACATATGAATAAGTGAATCCCGGATCAAACAATACTGAAGCCTCTCTACCACATACTAAGATAATACCTGTGATCACGGCGTCTGAGGCCACTACATCTGATCTGGCCGGAATAGCATAAAACCTGGTTGGAGCACCTGAAGACTGAACCCCACCGGAGTGAACAAGAGTTGCCTGACCTCCCCCTGACTGGCCTCCACCTCTAGGACGACCCTTGCTGACTGTCCTCTACCTCTAGGTGGCCGAACTGCTGGTGCTAAACTCATAGGCTGATAACCCTGCTATACTGCCTTGCCCCGAAACCGGGGACAAGCCCTCTTCACATGGCCCAGATCCTCGCACTCGTAACATCTTACAAGTGACATATCCTGTGGTCCCGAAGAAGAGGAATCCTGAATGGCCGGAGGGCGATGTGAGCCCTCAAGCATAGCACCGATATAGGAACCGGAGGATCTGTGGCGACTGGAGTAACCACTAGGAGAACTCTAAATAGCTGGAGGACGATAGGAGTGCTCTGCCATGGCACTCAGCTGGGGCCTAACTGGGACACCTCGGAGAGGTGGCGGAGGTTCTGAATAAGAAGTCCTGATGGGCTGACCACCCCTAAAGCGACCTCTGCTACTAGCTGGGGCATCTCTAAAATCTCTTGAGAACCTAGCCCTCTTATCCTGCTGACCCTGCTCCCTGACCCTGCGAGAAATCTCCACTACGAGCTGATAAGGAGTACCCATCTCCACCTCTCGAGCCATGGTGGATCTAATACCTGGATGCAACCCTTCTACAAACCTCTGAACTCTCTTAGCATAGGTGGGAAATATCATAAGAGCATGGCGTGACAACTTTGAAAATCTGGCCTCATAATCTGTCACGGACATCTGCCCCTGCTCTAACCGCTCAAACTGACCCCGCAGCTCTTCCCTCTCAGAGGGTGGAATATATCTGTCCAAGAACATCTGTGTGAACTGCTCCCAAGTGATAGTAGGAGAATCGGCTGGCCTGCTAAGAATATAAGACTGCCACCACCTGCGAGCTCTAACCTCTAACTGGAATGCAGTGAAGTCCACTCCATGGGATGCTAGGATCCCCATGTTGTGCACTCTATCCCTGCACCTATCAATGAAGTCCTGGGCATCCTCATCTCACTCACCCCCGAAGACTGGAGGGCGCAAGCGAGTCCATCTGTCTAATATCTTATGCTGGTCACCATCCGCAGCTAGTCTGGGCTCTGGTGCTGCCACTACAGGTTGGGTACCACCCACGGGCAGTGTACCCGGGGTGTTATGTAATGTTGTTGTCGGTCCTGCGGCCTGAGCAGTAGGGGTCTGGCTCCTCCTCCCGCCTGTGAAGTGGCAGGATCTGTTGGAAATAAACCAGCCTGGGACATGGTGTCCATAAATCTCATCATACGGCCCATGACTGACTGGAAGCCTGGCGCCGTCATAAAGTCTACGGGTGCAGGATCTGCTGGAGGCACCTCATCCTTCTCCTTTAATATAGGGTCCTCTGGTGGCGGGACCGGAATAACTCTGGGACACCCTCGTCCCCTACCACGGGTCGGTGCCCTCCCCCAGCCTCTACCGCGGCCATGGACAACGGGGGTAGCGGCCCCTCCCGGGTCTGGAACATCAGATGCACGCTTCATCGCCATATGATAGAATAGAAGAATGAATTTAGTAAGTCATCGACTACACGATAGAATGAGAACAAACAGAGGTTTCCTAACACCTTGTAGCCTCCTGAAGTTAAGTACGGACGTCTTCGTACCGATCCGTAAGACTCTACTGGGTTTGCCCCTGACTCGTGAGACTTACGTGAACCTAGTGCTCTGATACTATGTTGTCACGACCCAAAATCCCACACGGGTCGTGATGGCGCCCAACACCGGAGTCAGGCAAGCCAACAATTGTTTACTAGTGGGGTTTTCCTTATTAACATACAAATCCCACATATTTCCCAAAGTTTTAAACTTAAATCATTTAAATAAAAGCGGAAACATTTACCAATTTTAATACATACAGCCAAAAAATGATCGTGATCCAATATATATATACAGTCCCAAAATAAGAGTCTACTATGTGTGTGCTAGGAACTAGTGTCACAAGTCAACAGGCAAACTAGTAGAATACAAAAGATAATACAAGACTGTACTGTTGTCTGAGAGGAATAGACAGAATATAGACAAAAGGTAACTCCATAGCACAGCTGAGAAACGTCAGGAGGGTGCAGCTCACCGTGGAGTCCGGTCCGGAAGATAAGTCAAGCTCCGGTCGGATAACCAGAAACACCAGCCTCAGAACCTGTACAATTAAGTACAGAAGTGCAGCATGAGTACATAATATATATGTACCCAGTGAGTATCCCGCCTAACCTCGAAGAGGTAGTGACGAGAGGTCAACATGATACTCACTAAGGTCCAACAGTAATAATGTAAACAGGATATACGGAATGCAGTAGACATGTGAGACAGTAAGCAGCACATATATCTATCGAATACAGAAAACCAGGTAAGTACTGAAAATAAGCAACAATGTACACTTTCCCTTTTCCCCCAAATATCTGTCAAGTCAATATCAATGGAAAACAGTACCCAATAGCCTCAAGTGTACATAAGGGTAGGAAAACCGACCGGAGTCATAAGGAAACATCTAGACACTGACTCATACATATAATTAACATAAAGCTTCCCTCGATCGCGAATCGTATCTGGGACTCGAGTGTTGACTCATATATATAATTAACATAAAGCTCCCCTCGATCGTGAATCATACATGCGACTCGAGTGCTGACTCATATATATAATTAACATAAAGCTGCCCTCAATCGCGAGTCATACCTGCGACTCGAGTGCTGACTCATATATATAATTAACATAAAGCTCCCCTCGATCACGAATCATACCTGCGACTTGAGTGCTGAATCATATATATAATTAACATAAAGCTGCCCTCAATCGCGAATCATACCTGCGACTCGAGTGCTGACTCATATATATAATTAACATATAGCTCCCCTCGATCGGGAATCATACCTGCGACTCGAGTGCGGACTCATATATATAATTAGCATAAATATATATATATATATATATATATATATATATATATATAAACCGGATTTATCAATAAGCTTAGTGGAGGCTATACTTGTAACAAAGATCTATTCACCGGAATTTCAGAGGCAACTCTCTACCATTTGCATACTAGTTCAAAGATAATAAGCATATTGGTTCAAAGATGATAAACAACTCAAGTTTGGCGAAAGATACACATAAGGCACGTAATGGCATGCTCGTAAGCCCTAAAGCTACCCGACATTATATAACAGTTGCTATGTATGGACTCTCGTCACGTTGTACGTACGTAGCCCCCAAAACAATTACACACAGCATATATAACACCTATGTGGACAATTCCCTCTTACAAGGTTAGAAATGAGACTCGCCTCGTGTCGAAACTACCCCGCGGACCAAGGATGTGCCCGAATTTTGTAGGCAAGTCATAATTAACATAACAGAACTATTCCCGATCTCGGAATTCCGTTCGGACCTCGATAACACAAAAACACGCCCCAAACCAAAATATAAACTTAAGGAACTTCTTATTTCAATAATGGGCGCCGAAATGCCCCGGTCATCAGAAACCCATTCCGAACATATGCCCACGTCCGAAATCATCACACGAAGCTATCAGAACCGACGAAACTCGATTCCAAGGTTGTTTACCCAAAATGTTGACCGAAGTCAAACTTGGCCTTAAAAGCTAACCTTAAGGAACCAATTTTTCCTATTGCACTCTAAACACATCCGAATCTCGGACCACCAGTACCCGCAAGTCATAAATCATAAAAAGCCGTTATAGGAAGTTTCATTTAGGGGAACAGGGTCTGATAACGCAAAACGACCAGTGGGGTCATTACAGATTTATACGTATATGATAAACAATGAGAGTAACCTGGGATTAGTAGCAAACCTCAGTAATGAGAAATCAAGGTAAGAGTCATGGTATAAAATGACCTACGTAGAGGCAGTTAAGTCATACGAATGGATAACCAGGTCTATGAAATAAGATATAACATTATTCATAAGTTCGACGAAATACCAAGCGAAGAACTTCAGGATTGGCTAAAAGTTGGATGAAAAAGGAGAGGAGAGTCGCATAGGCACACTTACAAGGTCACTATCGTAGAAGATGCATGATGGAAGGTAGCAACAGTTACGAGATTAGAAGGAATTCGATCACAAGTCATGGTGTGACAAAGAAACCTAAAGGGGGGAAAACCATGGATTTTGGACTTATTCACAGAACAGTCACCTAGATGGAAAGGGAAGTTCTAAATTATTCAGAAGACATAAGTTATGAAAATGATAAGTGCATCAGTCAACATTCGAGGACGAATGTTCCAAGGGGGGGGGGAATAATGTTACGCCCCGTAGTATTACGTCGATGTTATGATCTGCAGTAATAAATTATGACGATATTGCACCCTGTAGTATTGTACGTTGAATTTGTCATAAGGTAATTGGCATCAGTCCAAGTAAAAGATTATTTGGAGATTATAAGGATCATGCTATTTCAAGAGGGATGAATAAATTCGTGAAGGTGAAAGGGGAAGTAAGTCAAAGAAAATGAATTTTCATTCATGTTTGGCATATGGGGGTAGAATATGGGTCAAGCGTTAATACCCAATAATTATGAACTAGTACCATGCAAGACACCATATGTCCATGATAAAGTGCCGTATAAAGTATATTAAAAATGAGTAGTATTTTTAGGTAAGTTAAGATAATTCTTAATTATACGGGTAATTGGTTAATTATTGGGTAATGGGACATTACCCAGTTAACTAATAAGTGGATAAAAATTATAAAATTAACCACCCTCCTACGTGGCATAAAGCCACAATGGCTAAAGATGACTCATAAGTCATTAAATCCATGTGGCCACCTAAGGTAAAATGTAACTTTAGTAGGAATCTTATTCTATTTAGGATCAGAACATGGGTCATGAATAATGTATTAACCATTATCTTAAAAGAAGTGTTGAAGCAGAAGCAAATTTCATTTTCAAAAACAAGTTTCATTCAAAATGATTTCGTTCCAACTTTTAACGCATCCTAGGCCAAAATTTTCGTTCATAAGCTTTAAAGAAGCAGGAACAAATTGCGCAGAAGGTTAATCCAATTTTTGGGTTCTAAATTCAATCCACAAATTTTTCCAACGGGATTATTATACGGAGTTGTTCATACTCCAGGTATGTTAAGTCTATCCTTTCTTTCTTTTGGCATGGTCCAAATTATACGGAAGAAACGAGCAAACTCATGGTTTCAATAAATTACTCTATTCATAGGAATACTAGAGGTGTCTATATTCTTGATTCCCCATGTGAATTATTATTATCTTCTGTTCATGGGTCTCGAAAATATGTATGTTGGTAAAGTTTATTTCATGATATTAATCAGAGGCATAATAGCCTTATGACGTACCGAGAGATTTTTATTGACGTATTTCATATGCATTTACATATGCACATTGACCCATGACTAGATGGAGTTATATACGCGTATATATGTAAATATATGTATATGGGATATGGGAAATGGTTACGGCTCACCACCACCTGATCAGCTGGTATATGATGATGATGTTGCCCACAGTGGCTCAAATATGATTCAAACGGCGTTATATACGCATATATATATGTATATACATATGATTCAAACGGCGTTATATATGCGTATATATGTAAATATATGTATATGGAATATGGGAAAGGTTATGGCGTTATATACGCACCACCACCTGATCAGCTGGTATACGATGATGATTTTGCCCACAGTGGCCGATATGATATAATGGGATGCCCTCTAAGGCTGATGATGTTATGAAACATGTACCTATGCACGACATGACATTCATACGCATATGCTAAAAGTAATTTATGATTTACAAAGTTATTCAGACTTACAGGTCGAGTCATGTACTCTATATGTCATCCATGTCTCTTATGTATTTATTTATGTGCCTTACATACTCAGTACATTATTCGTATTGATGTATCTTTTGCCTGGGGACGATGCGTTTCATGCCCGCAGGTCCCGATAGACATGTCGAGAGCCCTCCAAGTAGGCAATCAGCTCAGCGGAAGATATTGGTGCACTCCATTTGCTTCGGAGTTGCTTGTTTGCTTAGTATGATTTAGACGTGTATTGTTTGGTATGGCGGGAATCTGTCCTGACCTTTACAACATTTATGTACTCTTAGAGGCTTGTAGACATATGTCGTGTACGTGAAAGATTGTACGGCCTTGTCGGCCTATGTTTTGAGTTTATAAATGATTATGTTGGCCTATTAGGCTCGTATGTCACGTGTATATGATGATGTAATAAGAAAGATACATTACGTTGGTACTCGGTCGAGTAAGGTACCGGGTGCTCATCGCGGCCCATCGATTTGGATCGTGACAAATAGAATGGATTTCGGACAAAGAAAGCTGCTGAAATTTTCTGTTGCAGAAGTTGTTCGCTAGAAAATTTCTGATGCGTGGAGTCGATTTTGGAAGCTCATATCTTGCAATCTATAATGAATATGAAACTTTGCAAAACATGAAAGTTGTAGCTTTTGAATTCTATTTTCCAGAAATATAAACCATTCATCATTTGGAATATTTGTACAGAAAGTTATGATCGATTGATGAAGGCTGATAAAGCTGTTTTTGCAATTTCCCCAGAAATTTCTGATGCGAGGAGCCTATCTTGGAAGCTTATATCTCGAAATCTATAAGAAATCTGAAAATTTGCAAAACATGAAAGTTGTAGATCTTTGATTCTAGTTTCCCGAAAGTTAAACCATTCATCATTTAGACATTTGTACAGAATGTTATGGTCCATTGACTGAAGGCTGATAGTAGTTCATTTTTGCCCAAAAATCAGGCAAAGTCGCATTTCATACATGCGACTTGCCTTGGCAGAATGCCTAAAAACGGGAGTCAGCCATTTTTTACTCATTTTTGAGTTTTGAGTTTTGAGTCTCGGATTTGGGTGATTTTTGGAGCTTTTGGAACAGGATTTTCACCTAACACTTTGAGGTAAGTAATTTCTTCAAAACATGAGTTTAATACATAAATTATAGATATATTAACATGTAAAAATTGGTGAAATTGAGGGTTGATGAAAACCTAGGTTTTGTATAAAAATGAGATTTGACCACGAAAATGGTTATCGAATTTGGTAAAAATCATATATTTGACTTCATAAGGTTATGGGTAACAACTTTCTTCGAAAATTTCTGGAATCAGGGCGCGTGGGCCCGGGGGTGAATTTTAGGAACTTTTATGTAAAGAACCAAATAAAGGACCTGATGCGTAACCAGCACAATCAGTCATCATGAACTCAAGAAATCTGGGCAGTGTACATCTGAACTCACAGGGAACAGATTAGGGACTTGATCCCTTAACATTCTCACTGACGGAAGTACAGGTCAACTCTACAGCTGGAAAGCTGTGACAGAAAAGTGACTGCCTACAACTGTACACACTACAGTGCAGTAACAGTGCAGCAGTCACTTCCCATTGGTTGAAGATTGTACCAACTAAGCATGAGCATCCTTTTTGGGATGTCCTAGGGATATAATATCTTGTTTGAAAAAAAACAAGACATTCACTTGAGCATTTACTAACATTCTTCACAGCATTGAAGATCCGCTCCAGCATTGAAGGCTCAAGTGTGTCAATAACAAGAAGACAACTCCACTAAAACGGACCAGTTTCACTACGTGTCTTAGGCGTCCATTAGTTGAGTTGTAATCTTGTGTTTTGCTTTCAATTGTATTCTATATTGCTTTCTTAGAAGCCTTGTATTATGAATCCTAAAACCATAAACCATCAGTGTTTGTGTTGTGACTAGTGTAGTCATAACTTAAAGTCTTTGTCACTAGTGAGTAACAAAGTGGCTTGTAATAAGTGTATTACAAGTTAGTGTGTCAAAGTCTTTGTAAGAGAGTCTTTACAAAGTGGCTTGTAATAGTTGAGATTATAAGTTAGTGAAGTTGAAATTCTACTAGTGTAGGTCGTAGTTTTTGTCCCCTTAAGTTGGGATTTTTCCACGTAAAATCCTGTGCCTCTTTTACCTACTGTCTCTATCGATAACTCTAAGGGAACTAGTAAAGGACCAGGTCTCTTTACAGTTTGTGGAGTCCTACAAACTATCAATTGGTATCAGAGAGGGTTCTTTCTAAAAGGTTAACACCTAGAAAGGATCTGTAATGGTTGTTCCACCAAACTTTGAAGAAGGACAGTCAACATATCGACCTCCTAGATTCAATGGTCAATATTATGGGTGGTGGAAAACCCGTATGCTTGACTTTATAATGGCTGAAGATTCTGAACTGTGGGATGTCATTTGTGACGGTCCACACGTCCCTATGAAGAAGGTTGGAGAAGATGGTCCATTGGTGCCTAAAACAAGGAAAGAATACAGTGAAGTTGATAGGAAGGCTATTGAGAAGAACTTCCGTGCCAAGAAAATCTTGGTATGCGGTATAGGACCTGATGAGTACAACAGAATCTCAGCCTGCCAATCAGCAAAGGAGATATGGGAGGCTTTGCAAACTGCTCACGAAGGAACAACTCATGTCAAGCAGTCCAAGATTGACATGCTCACAACTGAGTATGAGTTGTTCCGAATGAAGGATGATGAGTCTATACAAGGCATGCATACTAGATTCATATCCATCATAAATGAGCTTCACTCTCTAGGTGAGATAATTCCCAGAAACAAGCTGGTTCGGAAGATTCTGAGTGTCTTACCTGGTTCTTGGGAAAGAAAAGTGAACGTTATTACTGAAGAAAAAGACTTACAAACTCTAACAATGGATGAGTTGGTTGTGAATCTAAAGACATATGAGTTGAAGAAGAAAAAAGACAGTGAGAGAAGAGAACCAAAAAGGGAAAAGAACCTGGTTCTAAAATATGAAGAAAATGACTCAAGTGAAGAAGATGGTGGCATGGCCTAGCTTACTAAGAGATTTCAAAAGATGGTTAGAAGGAATGTCGGTATACCAAGAAGAGGTAGTTCAAGAAAATCAAGGAACTATGATTTCTGCCACAAGTGTGGAAAACCTGGACACTTCATCAAAGACTGTCCACTGTTGAAGCAGGAGCCCTACAAGCACAACGCTGACAAAACAGCCAAGAGGAACCAGATTCCCAACAAACGATTCAGCCGGAAGAGTGTTGATGATAATGTTGTGAAGCAAGCTCTTGCTGCTTGGGGAAATTACTCTAGTGAATCAAAAGAGGAACCAGAAGCAGGTAACAGTTCTATGATGGCAGTAGAGAACGAGGTGAAGGAGTATGATTCACTATTCACACTAATGGCTCAGTCTGATGATGATGAAGAGGGTGAAAATGATGAGGTACATTTCAGGGATGTTCAGAGAAATCTGAAATCCTACTCCTCAAAAAAAATTAATGTCAGTCGCAAATGTTCTTATTGATGCTTACTAAAACCTAGTTGATTAAAGATTCTTTAACCATAGAGCTAGGAGAAACTGAACAGTCTAGAGATAATCTAGTTGTTTGTGTGGTAGATTTAAAAGAAACCATAAGTGAGCTTGAAAAAGAACAGGAATCTCTAACTTATAGACTAAACAGTGTAGAAAATGAGAGAGATGACTTGATGGTGGTTGTTATGGACCTAAAAGAGACCATAAGCAATTTTAAAAAAGAAAAGGAAGCACTAGGTGAAAAACAAACAGTGCAGAAGATGAGAGAGATGATCTAACTGTAGTGGTAGTAGACCTAAAGCAAACAATGGAGAACCTAAGCACTGAGAAGAATATTTTAGCTGAGAAAATAAATGTTGTTGAACAAGAAAGAGACGATCTTTTGGTAGTGATCACTGACCTAGAGGAATCAATTGAGGAACTCAAATTAGAACATAGGAAAGTGACCATAGAAAAAGGAAAGGAGGTAGCCAGTGAGAAGTATATTAAGCTTGAAAAGGAAATAACTGATGTCAAAACAAGCTTGTGTTGTGAACTTGAGAAAAACAAGCAACTTCAAACTGAAATGGTTAAACTAAAAATAGATCTTCATAAATCACTAAAATGGACCTGGTCCACAGATGCTGTCACTGCCATGTACTTGAACAACAGTGGAAACAGGCAAGGGATCGGGTTCCAAAAGGAGAAAATTCCTTACAACCCTCACAGCAAGTATGTCACTGTCCCAGACAACTGGCTTTGTACCCACTGTGGGAACAATGGGCACTTTAAAGAAAGTTGCCCTGCCAGAGCTCAATCTTTTCAGAAAAACAAAGTGTTTGCTGACAAAGTGACTCAACCATGAGGACTAGGTCCCTCGAAGAAAAATAGATTCTTGCCCGCTTGGACTAGAAGAGCTCTTATTCATCCTTTTCCTAACTACAAGGGACCCAAACTTGTTTGGGTTCCTGAATCTAACCCTTAATTTTTATGTGCAGGGACCAGTGAGAGAAATAGGGATGCAATGGATCATGGACAGTGGATGCTCAAAGCACATGACTGGAAACACCACGGATTTTCTCTCACTGAAAGCCATGCAAGGAGGAGATGTATCCTTTGGCAATGGAAAAAGAGGGTACATTCTCGGTGTTGGAAGGGTTGGCAGATCTCTTGAGCACTCAATTGGGAATGTGTACTATGTGGACAGTTTGAAGTACATTTTCTTGAGTGTCTCACAAATCTGCTATAAAGGAAACAAAGTTGAATTCTTATCCAAAGTATGTACAATTACTAGCCTAGTAACTGGTGAAGTAGTGTTGATAGCCAAGCGGCACAAGAATATCTATGTTGCTGACCTTGAATCGTTGGAAGCTGGTGAGGCAAACTGCTTAAAGGCAGTTGATGATGATGCAGAACTATGGCATAGAAGACTGGGTCATGCAAGCTTCTCTTTGTTGAATAAACTAATACATAAGCACCTGGTTCGCGGTTTGCCTAACTCAAAGTTCAAGGAACAGAGAGTGTGTGATGCATGTGCCAGAGGAAAACATGTGAAATCATCTTTCAAGCCAAAGAAGGATGTTAGCACATCAAAACCTCTGGAACTGCTTCACATGGATCTGTGTGGTCCAATGAGGATTCCAAGCAGGGGTGGAAAGAAGTACATTTTCGTGATTGTGGATGACTACTCAAGATTCACTTGGACATTGTTTCTTCAAGCAAAAGATGAAACCTTCGAAGTATTTATGGCATTTATCAAGAAAATCCAAGTGCATATGGAATTGAAAGTAGCTTGCATCAGATCCGACCATAGGACAGAATTTGATAATGCAAAATTTGATGATTTTTGCAATGAGAATGGAATCACTCACAATTTCTCAGCTCCAAGGACTCCTCAGCAAAATGGTGTGGTCGAAAGGAAAAACAGAACTCTGGAAGACATGTCACGGACAATGCTTATTGACAGTGGGATTGCAAAAGTTTTTTGGGCTGAGGCAATCAACATTGCGTGCTATTTGGTGAACAGGTGCATGATCAGGTCCCTCCTAAACAAAACCCCCTATGAGCTGCTCAATGGAAGAAAGCC
>ML436207.1:0-57135 GCA_005239525.1 Nicotiana knightiana | reverse complement strand
TTCACGTGTTATTCAATGAGACACCTTCCCAAAACAAGGATAGAAATATTGATGATCAAGACAATGAACCACTTTTGGTTCCTGGAGAAATATCGGATGTCTCAAATGGGAAAGCTGACATGATGAGTCAGATGAGGGAAATAAGTGAAGGCAGTGCAACCACTTCCTCAAATACATATGAGGAACCTGGTACCCCAATTACTACTACTGAAGCTGAAGAAAGAGTTGGAGATGTCATGCAAGATACTCCACAGGTTGCAGAACAAGGAATGCAGGGAAATCCTTCTGATGTACCAAAATCCTCCACTAAACAAATCCAAGTTCCGAATTGGAAACACAAAAGCTCTCATCCCCTTGATAACATAATCACTCCCCTTGATTCAGGAGTTCAAACTAGATCCAAAACCAGAAACTCCCTAGCCTTTTCAGCCTTCCTATGCCAAATAGAACCAAAATATATCAAGGAAGCTCTGAAGGATGCAGACTGGATCATTGCTATGCAAGAGGATCTGCACCAGTTTGAGAGAAACAAGGTTTGGCACCTGGTACCTCGACCCTCTAATAGAACCATAATAGGAACCAGGTGGGTGTTCAGGAATAAGCTGGATGAAAATGGAAACACTACAAGGAACAAAGCAAGGCTTGTTGTTCAAGGATACAATCAGGAAGAAGGGATTGATTATGATGAGACGTTTTCTCCTGTTGCTCACATGGAATCCATCTGGATCCTTATTGCTTTTGCATCTCATATGGAATTCACCTTGTTTCAAATGGATGTGAAGCGTGCCGTTTTGAATGGTTTCCTCAAAGAATAGGTATATGTTAAGCAACCTCCAGCATTTGAAAGTCATATACACCCGGAGTATGTGTTCAAATTAGACAAAGCTCTGTGTGGCTTGAAGCAAGCTTCTAGATCTTGGTACGAGAGACTATCAAAGTTTCTGCTGGACAATGGGTTCACTCGAGGAAAGATTGACAACAAATTGTTCCTAAAGAAATGGGGAAGGAACCTGCTCATTATTCAGGTGTATGTGGATGACATCATATTTTGGGCTACAACACTCACTGTGTGAGGAATTGTCCAAACTCATGGGCAGTGAGTTCGAGATGAGCATGATGGGGGAACTGAACTTCTTTCTGGGTCTTCAAGTGAAGCAGTCCACAAAGGGAACTTGTAGTAGTCAGCAGAAATACATCAAGGAGTTGCTGAAAAGATTTGACATGGAGGAATCAAAAGTGATCGACACCCCCATTGCAGTTGCAACCAAGCTTGACATGGATGACTCCAGATCTCCTGTAAACCAAACAATGTACAAGGGAATCATTGGCTCTCTACTCTACCTCACTGCAAGCAGGACAGATATTGTGTTTAGTGTGGGGTTATGTGCCAGGTTTCAATCAAATCCTAAGGAGTCTCACCTAAAGGCTGCAAAAAGAATCCTACGCTATCTCAAGGACACACATGACCTGGTTCTGTACTATCCCTCAGGTGACAATTTCAATCTTTTTGGTTATGCTAACGCTGATTATGCAGGTTATCTGGTGAACAAGAAAAGCACCTCAGGAACGGCTTATTTCCTTGGGTCTTGCCTAATCTCATGGGGGACAAGGAAGCAAAACTCAATGGCTCTCTCCACAGCTGAAGCACAATATGTTGCAGCCGCATCTTGTTGTGCTCAGCTGCTGTGGATAAAACAACAATTGGAGGACTTTGGGGTATAAATTGATAGTGTGCCACTCCTATGTGATAACACCAGCACCCTCAACATGGCAAAGAACCCGGTTCAACACAAAAGAACCAAGCATATTGATGTGAGACATCATTTCCTCCGAGACAATGTTGAAAAAGGGTACATCTGCATGAAGTTTTGCTGCACTGAAGATCAGATTGCCGACATCTTTACCAAGGCACTGAGCAGGGAACACTTTGAGAAAAACAGAATGGCACTGGGATTTCTTAGACCTAACTGAGGACCTCGTTCCTTAGCATTGGATATGAGAGTCACTCTCAGGTACAGTGAGATAAAGTGTTTTCTGACTAAGCCTAACTCACATAAATACCGTTGTAGGTAGACACGCATGGTGATTACATAAATTAAAGGTACGGCTCTGTGGAACAAAAGGAAGCTGAAAAAACGTTTACAAAAAACAGGTACAGGACCTGGTTCTTGTACCATAGATCAGTTGTTATGTGTTTTCTATGCCTCTCTCAAAAAGTAACAAATTAATTACTGCTGCCACATCATCCGACTTTTCAGTGTTTATGTCCATTACGTCTATCTCTCAAATCCTTTAACTCCTTCTTCAAGTTTTCTCTTCCCAAAAACACCTACTGTCATTTTTGAACCCGTTCCTCTTTCCCCTCATCATTACACCTTCCTTTTATCAAGCTTCTTCTTCTCTAACCACTCAGCATCATCTCCACATACTCTCTCTCTGAAAATCACACTCCTCTCTACACTGTAAATCTCTCTATCTCCCACAAAAATGGAAAATAAGAACTCACCCTCTCTCTCTCCTGCCACTGAGTCCAACCCCGTTCCAGCGGAGGTTCAGTCCTCCTCTCTCCCAGACGTCATCATCCCTGCACCTGATTCCTCCCCCTACCTACTGATGCTTCTTCTTCCCTAAAACCCACTGATTTTCCCTCGTCTGAAACACCAAAAGAATCCCCAGCAAATGACCTTCCTCAGACCTCTGAATCCTCTGAGGATGACCCTTACTAGTATCTCAACTCCTCTCTCCTTGACTCCACAGCTCCCCTGGAGTCTCTTGAAAAAGAAGCGGCTGAGAACATTATGGACATTGCTTCTGAGAGTCTTCCCTCTGACAGAGCTTCTTCCCTTCCTGAACTTCAGGGGAAGAACCTTCATTCCTTGGATATAAAGGGACCCTGGTCTTGTTTGAATCCGCGGTTCATGAGTCTGTCAAAGAGAAGTCTTGTGAGGAACCTAGTTCTCCGCTCCCTGAAACCAACCAGGAACCCATATCCTATACTCCTCCTCTAGATTCAGTTCCTCCTCTCCCCGAGCCTACTAATGAGGATGATGAGGACGAGATGGTCCTAAGTGCTCGCTTTAAGCTTCGCCAGAAAGTGCCTACTCCTGAATCATCTGCCAAGCTACCATCCACATGGTTGCAAAAGAAGGAGGCCCTTGACTCTGCTCTGGCAAAGAGCAAGAAAAACAGTAAAAAGAAGAAGAAAAGACTGATGAATGAGGGAAAGAAGGTAGTGGTGGATGACGACATTCCTGTGGTTGAGGTGGAAGAGGATGCAGAAGAGGAATCAAGTTCCTTGGTAACAAGAAAATCTCCCTCTAAAAAGCCTGTGGAAGGAGTTGTGGATAAAGGGCAAATAAAACCACGTGTGACGCCTGTGAAAAGCAGTGGAAAGCTCAAGCGAGCTGAAGTTGGTGAAGCTAGTGTTAAAGGGTCCATGGCTGTAGAATGTTCTACGGGAAAGTCGGTGCAAAGGTCAGGAAAACGAAAAAGAGAAATGAAAACTGTTGAGGAACCAGGTTCAGTGCAAAAAATACCAAGTGACAGTGGTAAGTGGCAAGAGAATGTGAGGAGTCAGAGGGTGTTATGGGGTTGGATGTTTAACCCAGAGATTTGCGAGATGGCTAGAATGCGCCAAATTGTGGCCATGGTTGAATTTCAGAAGTGGAACCATCTCTTCAATGTGAGTGTACCCAAAGTGTATGAGGATGCAGTGAAAGAATTTTATGCATCCCTATTCACAAGTGCTGGGGATCATATTTGTGTTCTAGTGGAAGGAGTTGACATTGTTTTTGACGATGGTGCTCTGGGAACAGTTCTTCAAGTTCCATCTAGGGGACTGTCTTCTGTGAAAACTGATGCTACTGCGTGTGAGGGAGACTTTCGACGAGCCATTGTTAAGGCGGGCACAATTCAGCAAGGGGAACGGGTCCACAAGAAATATATGCTCCATGTTTACCAGCTCTTATTCGAATTGGTAAATAAGGTACTTCTTCCCCATGCTGAAAGACGATCGATTGCCTCCAAGGATGATTTGACATTGATGGAGGCTCTTGATTCATTCACCCCCTATCAACTTGCCTGCTCTCATGATTGAACATATGAGAAAAGTGGTGAATGTCAAGGATGGTAACATGGGCTCCCGTATGATTTCCTACTTACTCGAGTATTTGAGTTCTACAAAGTGCCTATTGCAAATCCCCGAGTAGGGACCCGCAAGCAGAATTTCTCCAAGACGACCTTAGAGGAATGTGAATGTTTTCAGAAACCTAGGGGTAGGACTTCTACAATATCCCAATTGATCAATGCATTGAATGATGCCAATGAGGTGATCTGGGAGTTGAAGGCTCATATTGCTATTTTGGAGACTCAGTTGAGTCAAGCCTCTGGGGGACCTGGTGCTGTTCATTCTTCAAATGAGGAGGTTAACCACTTGACCAAAGAGAACACTGAGCTTAGGCAACAGGTAGAGAACCTGCGGGAGAAACTTCTGGAGGAACAATTGTCTGCAAATGCCCGTATGGATTTGGTTCTCAAGACTCTTGTTGCATCCTCCTCCAAGCCTTCCTCTTCTAGTGCCCCCTAGGATTCCGTCTCTGTCCAGTCTTTGTATGTTTTTTATGATGTTTGTGATTGGTAGTACTTCTTTTGATCTATTTGTGTTTGGTAATTGGATCCCACCTAGCTGTTCCCATTTTCAAAAGTCCAAATTAAGTCTTTGCTATCCCAAGCAAAGACTTCTCTGTATTTAACAACTCTTTTTGGTATGAATGAATCAGCTTCTTAATGTTCTGCATAATGCCTACTTGCCTCTTTCTTCTGTTTTCTATCATGTTGTGTGCACACATGGGGCATGAGTTAGCTTTATTAGACTTCTTTATGCTTTCTGTCTGATTGTGCCTTATTATGATGCCAAAAGGGGGAAGATATCGTTGATAAATTAGAACAATTGATGGCGGGGCTTAAGGGGGAAGCACACAGACAGAGGGAACAATATGGGGTTCTGGTCTTGTATCTAGTTAAGTTAGACTATATAACACTATATAACTATTCATCAATTATAAAAGTTTGTCATCATCAAAAAGGGGAAAATTGATGGGAACTCACAGGGAACAACTTAGGGACCTGATCCCTTAACATTCTCACTGACGGAAGTACAGGTTAACTCTACAGCTAGAAAGTTGTGACAGAAAAGTGATTGCCTGCAACTGTACACGCTACAGTGCAGTAACAGTGCAGCAGTCACTTCCCATTGGTTGAAGATTGTACCAACTAAGCATGGGCATCCTTCTTGGGATGTCCTAGGGATATAATATCTTGTTTGAAGACAAACAAGACATTCACTTGAGCATTTACTAAAATTCTTCACAGCATTGAAGATCCGCTCCAGCATTGAAGGCTCAAGTGTGTCAAGAACAAGAAGACAACTCCACTAAAACGGACCAGTTTCACTACGTGTCTTAGGCGTCCATTAGTTGAGTTGTAATCTTGTGTTTTGCTTTATATTGTATCCTATCTTGCTTTCTTAGAAGCCTTGTATTAGGAATCCTAAAACCATAAACCATCAGTGTTTGTGTTGTGACTAGTGTAGTCATAAGTTAAAGTCTTTGTCACTAGTGAGTAATAAAGTGGCTTGTAATAAGTGTATTACAAATTAGTGTGTCAAAGTAATTGTAATAGAGTCATTACAAAGTGTCTTGTAATAGTTGAGATTATAATTTAGTGAAGTTAAAATCCTACCAGTGTAGGTCGTGGTTTTTGTCCCCTTAAGTTGGAATTTTTCCACGTAAAAATCTCGTGCCTCTTTTACTTACTGTCTCTATCGATAACTCTGAGGGAACTGGTTAAGGACCAGGTCTCTTTACAGTTTGTGGAGTCCTAGAAACTATCAGTTTCAAAATATTAAAAATAGAGATTCAATCAACTTTTAGTGTTGGCTTGCCTGACAGTGGTGTCCGGCGTCATCACGACCTTTAATTGGATTTTGGGTCGTGACAGAATATCCTTTTAAATTTGTGTGAAAATAATTTTTAGTATGTTTATGCTTTGCAAATGTAATAAATAAAACATAAGGACATGCATCCTAACATTGGACTATATTTACAAACAACTGTACATTGCACTTTCAAGAGGTATATCAAGATCGACAACAAGAGTTCTGGTTTAGGTAGAGCAACGAACGAATGAGAAGGAAACATACACACAAAAAATATTGTCCACGAAGTGTTCATTAAGATACCATCACAATAAATACTTTTAAACTATAATATATAATTATATAACTAACATGACGAAATTGATTATTTGTGTAAGTTTTGATGATGTCCTTTTATTTTAAATTCATGTACTATTTTAATGTAGTAATATTTTTCGACATTTAGATGATTGTTGTATTATTATTATACATAAAATTTCTATCATTAATTAAATTTATTATTCCTTCATATAAATAAATATTTAAATCATCACGTGCTATTATTAACGTGCAACACACGTTCATAGATTAGTATTATAAAAGCATGAAGTCTCTGCACAAAATGCGAATTGGCTTTTTTATATTTTAAAAATAATTTGTACGTTCAATAAAATATATAATGTAAATATTTTATTAATATTAAGATTTCAAAATTAATTAAATATTTTGCTTATTAATTTTTTTTCTCATTTGAACTGTATAGGAAATTCAAGAATTTAGGTTTTAAAATGGATTATACTTAAAAAGATATCTACTTTAATATGTATACACACACTTTATGAATTCAATAACTCTTTTCTACTAATTTGTTCGTCTTATTAAATTTTCATGCCTAGCAATATTTTCTTTGTTCACGCATATTTCGACAAAGTTATATAAATTTTAATTTCTTTTATTTCAATAACTAAAACCATACTAAATGGATAACATCAAAATCTTTAAAGGGGGATAAACTGAGAAGACATATGATTCAACTTTTTTAGTTTATGCTATTTGATATATCTTTAAGAATCTTAATAAAAGATCATGTGTTTCAGAAAAAATCTTAAATCATAAATATTCAATTACTGAAATTAAAAAAGGAAATTGGTAACTTGTGAAATTGAACTGATAAAATTATAAAATTTGGACATAATTTAAGATGAATATATTGAATAACTATTGGGGATTTTTATGAACAATTCTTTATTATTGAATTAACTGTATAAGATCAATACTAGATGTGGTTAGCCCGTGTAGCACGGGCTCAACAATTTTGGTTTATGATATCCTTCTGTCTGTTCTAGTGTAAATAGTGCTTGTCATAGAATTTTAGTTAGTTATGAGAACACAAATCAAGTTCTTTATGTAAATAAACGTCTTGCATTCCAAGAATCCCAGATTTGCAAATAGAAAAAGCAATTCTCATTTCTCTGCCTTTGCCTCTTGATAATAGAGGATTCTCATTTCTCTGCCTCTGCCTCTGAATAGCAGAGGATTTTCATTTCTCATACTCTCTTGATTACAGGGGCTGTGTAGAAATCATAAAGCTTTCAAGAAAAATATTGATAGCAAAGTCAAGAACTACCAATACATTTTTTGTTACACGCTGAACCACGATTTGTTTGATACAATAAGACATGCATCAACCAAGCTAATAGACATCCCCTTTTTCTGTTACTTTGGTTTCAAATTTCATAAATACAGCTATAAGGCTACACGAAAAGTTCAAGGCCAAATAGCTTTCAACCTTTCTAACTGAAGATTTCAAGCTTTTAACGGGATTAAAGGAAAAAGGAGCAACATTATCAAGTTGATAAGTTTATTGAGGAACAAAGCCTCACAAGATATCCAAAAGATTACTAAATATCCACATCTGGAGAATTGAGCGTTTGCAAATAAGTACATTATTTTTCTTCCATGAAATAATATTGGACATCATGCATTCACTCTGCAGATAGATGCATCGGCTTTGAAGATTGATCACCTTACCCGCTTATGCTCTCTCATGGGCTTTCTTTTTTAACTCCTTTGACGGATATATCACAGAACCCATCAATTACAGGATGAAACCAAGAAAGATAGTCCGTTCCGTAATTAAAATGACTTGACTACAAATAAGGAAGTGTAACATGTTGTAGAAGAAAATAGAAACTATCACCAAGTAAGTATCTGTAGAAAATTAGTAAAAAAAAATACAATGTTGAGTCAAAATTAGAGAAAAACTGCGCAAACTAACACGAGTGAGTGACCTATCCAGCTTGCCATAGATAAGAGAAATACTAAAAGAACAAAAGAGTTAAAAATACACAATTCACTCTATGAGAGTATATGCAAAAAGAAAACTTTCAAGCATTGCTCATGTCCTACAATTCTCAGTTCTCAAAATCTTTAAGTTGTCGTTTCTATCGACTCTTCAGTCAGTATCTCTGACTATTCTGACAGTGTGATTTTCTGTAACAAGCTAGTAGAATAAATATTTAAGTATAATTTATGGTTTTAGTTTCGCAAGTCATAAGTACTTCTAAATCACAAAATAGAATTCTTAAAAGAGGGCATCATGTTGTACATTGTTAGATCTTTATAATCCATTGTGCATATGATTATTTTAGGGGGGCTAAAAGACCATATGTGATGTTAAAGATAGCTAGAACATGTCTTTTCAGCAGAATACTACCCAAATACTAAGTCCCATTTTACCTTTACATAAGTAAGATAGGTTACAACACAACATCTTTGCATTCAAACAACGCTCCCTTTGCAAGATAAGATAAGAGGTAGTAAACCTATGCCAGCTTTACCTGTAAAAGAATAATTTGAGCTACCCATTTGAACTAAACTCATATCAGACGAAATTTCTATTGTATGCCTATGGCTACAAAGGGCAGAAATACAAATACTTACTCACATTCTCACAGGTAAGAATAACAAATAAACTCACCTTTATCTATATGATTAACACATGCAAAACAAACTATAATAGAACTGGATGTCTTTCCTCGCGGCTGATGGCTTCTTTATATTCCTCTCCTGCAATCAAAATCTATGATATGCACAAGTAGCACCAAGCACCGCAGGCTATAGTTGTGATCCAAAACTATGCCAAACTTCTGTAGAATCTCTTATGCTGGTCTGTTGCATTATACTTTCAAGTGAGGTGACTCTACGTACCTTGTATCAATCAACAAGTTCCAAAAAGTCTTACCACTTTCATATGTGTTGAGGTTGTCAATCTAACTGTTGTGCAAATAATATCGACATAGGTTTTGTGACAGCAGTCATTGCCATCATGGGATTTTCAATATTTTGCAAGCCTCCCAATAGGACTCAACCCCAAAACCAAGGCAGAGGTCTCATAATATATGTATTTCAGCCTGCTGATAACATTTCTTACATTACTTCAAGATTACAATCAACCCCACAATCGATAAGGGAGTCTAATGGCGTGTCCTAAAATATTTTATACCATTTTTATTGCTCTTTCTAGGATTCTTAACCTTAATCAGCCAGCAATTTCATATACACAAGCAATTTGGCATTATAACTTTGAATATCTATAAGTCATATCTAATGATTTTTGTTAACAAAAAATTAAACAAACAATAGCAGCAGTGCAATAGAAAACACAAGTAAGCAACCAGAGTACATCTCTAAAATATTTCTAGCACAAAATGACAAATACAACATCTATATTATTTAACAACCATGTGAAGTAGAAGTAAATAATGTACCTGTTGGACTCCTTGAAGACATATGACATGTTGTAGAACACCTGTAGAAAAATAAAAAAATAAAAATTATTCAGGCATTTCAGGCAATCATCAAACAGGGTGCACACGATGTACAATGAAGTAACAGCGAGACTCATTCATTTGAATGACATAGTATCTGTAATGATTCGACTGGTCGTTTTGAGATTTAGCACGTTGTTCAGTGGTTTGAAGTCATGAGCAACTCCATTTCAGGTATTATGACTAGTAGGCATGGTCGGAGTTGAATTTCGGGAAGTTCGGAGTCAAATTGGAAAGAAAATTCTCATTTCAGAAGCCTTAAGTTGGAGGAATTGACCAAGATTGAAATTTTGAGTAAACGACCTCCGAATCAGGATTAGAAGGTTCCTGCAGGTTCGTATGATGATTTCGGACTTGGGCGTATGTCCTGATCGGGCTTTGGATAACCCGGGAGTGTTTCGGCGTATATTGTGGAAGTCAGAATTTTGAAGAAATTTTCTAAGTTTGGCTTGAGGGCATTTCAGTAATATTGACGTCCATTTGGGATTCCGAGCCTGGAAATAGCTCTGTATGGTGATTCTGAAGTTGGGAGCGCTATCGGAAGTGAATTCGGATGTCCATAGGTCATTTTGAAGTCATTTGGCCAAAGATAGAAATTTGAAAGTTTATGAGAAATCCGACCGGAAGTGAAAATTTTGATATCAGGGTCGGAATGCGATTTCGAAAGTTGGAACAGGTCCGTAATGTCGAATATGACTTGTGTGCAAAATTTTGAGGTCAATCGGACATGATTTGATAGGTTTCGGCATCGAATGTAAAAGTTTGAAGTTCTAAGTTCATAAAGTTTGAGTTTGAGTGTGATTCGTGATTTCAGCGTTGTTCGATGTGATTTCGAGGTTCGACTACGTTCGAATGAGGTATTAGGACTGGTTCGTAGATTCGGTTGAGGTCCCGGGGGTCTCGGGCGTGTTTCAAATGCTCAACGGGTCGATTCGTGCCTTGTGAGAATTGCTGGTTTTTCTGGTGTGAGAGATGCAGATATTTATACAATGGGATCGCATGAGAGAGTCCGCGATCGCACAATGCAATTTGGGAGGCTGCTGGATTTTAGCTTATGCGATCGCATGTATGTGTATGCGGTCGCACAATAGAGGAAATGTGGGGGTTGCTGTTTTGGCCTATGCGAACGCATGTATGGGGATGCGATCGCAAAGAGAAAATTAAGGAGGCATCAATTTTGGCCTATGCGATCGCGAAGGCTTTCATGCGATCGCATAGAGAGGTCAGAACTGGGCAGGGCAGTGTTCTAAAAATGGGTTTTGGCCATTTCTTCTCATTTTTCTCTTGTTTGGGCGATTTTTGAGGAGCTTCAAGAGGGGATTTCCGTCAAGCATTACTAGGTAAGCAATTTTTTTATGTTTTTAAGATAAATACAAGTTATATGCATGGATTAGACGTGAAAAACTGTGGAAAAACTGGGAAAATATTGAAGAAAACCTAGAAATAGTATTTTGGATTTCTACCACGAATTTGAGCATGGAATTTGGAATAAATTTTATATTTGAACTAGTAAAGATATGAGTAGAATATATCTTCGAGAAATTTTGAATTCCGGGCATGTGGGCCCGTGGGTATTTTGGTCAATTCACTGAGCGGGGTTGGGAAATTATATAATTTGAATTGTTGCAAACATTAGAGTACATTTTCATTGGTTTGTCGTTATTTGGATAGTTTTGGGGAGTTGTGCATATATTGGAGTCGTCGGAAAGGCTTGGGAGCCGGTTATGGAATTTCGGAGCGAGGTAAGTCTCCTTTCTAACTTTGCGAGGGGGAATTGTCCCCCTAGGTGAACTAATTAAGTATGTGCTATTATCTTCGGGGTCTACGTACGCACGAGGTGACAGGAGTCCGTGCATAGCTACTATTATGCCATGTCCGGGTAGACTAGGACCCACTAGCATGCCTTACTTGTGGTACTTGTGATCTTGCCAGTAATATTAGACCGCTAATATGATCAAAATAGTAATTGAATATCTAAGAAAACTAGAGTTCATTTTCTTAATCATGCTAGAAAGAGAATTGATTTCCTCCGTGGATATTTGTATACCTGATAAGGTTATATTATTGAATATTATTAAACTTGGCAAATGAGTTTCAAAATAAAGATTTAAATGTTATTTCCCGTGTTTCGTTAAGAAGAATTTTACCACTTTCCTGAGAAACTGCTTTCTTGATAAAAATATGGACTTATTGTGTGAATATGTGTATCTACGAGTGCCTGAGTTGCATGTATGATTCGCAAGCAGGATAACCCTGTATTTATGTATAACCGCGTCGCATGATCGATTCGCGAGTGGAGCAGATAGATGCATCTATGGCTCGAGCCGTTCGACCCTCGGCACACAGTTTATTATTGTTGGTATGCGCCGTTCGACCCTCGGTATTGCTTGCGCATGATATTTAGTGCGTATCTGCTATGATTTTTCCTGATTACTGGCCTGGAAATCTTAAATTTTCGACTGAAATGACAGAGATTTAAAGTTATTAACATCTTGGAAGAAGTTGTTCTTTCCCGTTGATTATTTGTTAATTGATTAAATCATCCATGTTTGATTATATGTTAATGAAATGACGAAGATTTAAAGTGTTAAATATATGAAGAACTGGTATTCCTTATCCCCGATATTTAAATAAATTGCCTATGACATTCATGCTTAGTGTTAACTTGAATATACTAAATTGAACTCTAGCAAGAATTCGACCTCTCGTCACTATCACTCTGAGGTTAGGCGGGCGACTTACTGAGTACAAGTTATTTTCGTACTCATGCTACATTTGTTGTGCATTTTTATTGCACATGTACTTTCATAGTGACGTGACTGGTTTGGAGACTTAGGCGAGCTGCATTCATCCGGAGGCGATCCGCACCTGACAGAGTCTCCCTCATATTGTATTTATTTCCATTTTAAATTCCTTGTCCAATTTGTATTTCGGACAAGCATTGTAATATTTGTGAAATTCTTAGAATTTGCTCATGTACTTGTGTCACCGGGTTCTGGGATGTGTTTGGTATTTAACTGAATAAATGGAATAGTTTACCTGTCGTATTTATTTGATAAATTCTTATTCGCTTTTATGACTTGTAAGTGAAAGGTAACAATTTCGAAAAATGTTAAAATAGGAAATTATTTCAACTAATTAATGATTGGCTTGCTTGACGGTGGTGTCTGGCGCCATCACGACCTTAATAGATTTTGGGTCATGAAAACTTGGTATCAGAGCTCTAGATTCCCTTAGGTCTCACGAGTCATGAGCAATTCTAGTAGAGTCTTGCGGATCGGTACGGAGACGTATGTACTTATCTTCGAGAGGCTACAGGGCTATTAGGAGTACTTCCCTTCTTGATTCCTCGTCGTGTGATTTGATTCCTTTAAGGCTTATGCCTATGTTCCTTCCTACTCAATCTTATGCGTCGCGAAGCACTTGCTATGAATCGTGGATTTGAGGAATTTAAATGGTGCTACGGATACGGTGCGTGATGTTTTCCATGCGTAGCTGTTTTTGTTGCCCTGCAGAAGGATAATATGTTGTTTCAGCTCAGTAGCTATGTTGCTAAGAGCCTGCGAGGCTATGCTCAGGTAGTGATGATGCTTACGATTGGTTATTGCGCGATGTCGATATGATGATAGAATGCTTGCCCATATGTTGGTGGTGATTGAATGTCTTGAAGGGAGGTCTTCTCGGAGTGTGATTTCGAGATTTCAGTATTTAGATTCCGGCGGAAGGAAGGCAATTGAACTATAAATGATCAGGCTTTGGATTGATAAAGCAGTAAAACTTGGTGTTTTCAAGTAAGGTGGGATATTCACCTGTGATGTGATATCGTCATCATTGATCGAATGGAATGTGTTAAGTCTGTCGGTGCTATGGTTTCTTCGGTTTCTTTAGGTCAGAATGTTGTGAAGTAGTAATGAAGAAGCGGTTGTCAGAAATCATGGTGCGTGGTGGTTCAGGACTGAATAGTTGTTTCTAATGAAGGCAGCTCGAGGAAGATGATCCTCGGAGAGTTTGAAGTCGTGGGGACCTACTGGTGTAAGAGCTGCAGAGAATGATATTGAATTGGGGCAGCAATTGGACAGCATACGATGGAGGAAGACATGTGAGAAGTGTCAGGCGGTGGCTAAATTTCTAAAAGTTCAGGCGTAAGGGAAATGAGGTTAGGTAGTGCCTAAAGGAATGAGTTTAACCAAAGTGGGAGAGCGGCAGCATAGTGGTGAATTAGAGGATATTGTAGCGCATTTAGTAGATGTCCATAAGGAGCGGACGGACTGGTAAAGTTGGTGAATAAGAACAGGCTTAGGATGGGATATTGATGTTGTGTAGGGTGTGCAGTACGGCGTCGTTGGAAGGTGTTAGTTGGTGATTTCCACAGGTGGGTTATCTCCTGTGATTAGGTTAGCGATTGTGTGGTTTGCAAGTTTCTGTGAGAGATTCTAGTGGCTATTCGGTCGGAGGCAGAATGTGTGAATGATTCTAGAGAATTTGAGTATTTTAGGGAATGCTGACAAGAGAATTTGGAAGGATTGGACGGATTGATTGAGCAAGATCATGTTAACAAAGGGGAAAGGATCTCAGCAGGGTCTAGAGTGGTGCAAGGAGTAGCTTCGGGCTAAGTGGGGGAGTCCCACCATCTACAGTTGGGTTGTAGGATTGTGTTATCATGGGGTTGCAGATTGTCAGCGTGTTGGCAAGTTATTACAGCTAATGGAAAGGAGTAAAATGGTGATTGTGCGTTGGATTTGATGAATGTGTGCAAAAGTTGGCCCTGTTAAGCTTTGAAAGATTCAGAATTTATGCTTAAGGCATGGGCGAGTGTTAAGGGTAGTGACTCAGTCACATGTTTCATTGAAAAGGGTGTTCATGTACTAGAAGAGCCTTGGAGTTGTTTGTATTCGGGGCCAGTCAGAGTGGGTGACTCTCAATAGCGGTCCAAGTGAATTCAAAAGTTAAGGATGCGGTGTTTAAGGCTTAGAGGCAGCAGTATGATTAAAAATTTAGCTTTTGCAGCGTAATTTCAAAGAAAGGAAAAATGTTTGGAGTGTTCTATGATATTTTTCGCGTGTAAGATAGTATTGGAGGAGTGAGAGAAATAAAATCTGGGTTGTAGAAAGATTATCAGGAGGGTATGGGACGGGTTGCGGGATTTAGGCAGCATGGTCTCGTGAATCAAGGTCACTCGGGATGAGTGAGGGTTGAGTTTGCTATGAGTTGAAGGAAGTTACTATTATTCCTGAGGCAATTGAGGATGATTAAAAGAAGATAGATTGATTAGCCATGGTTGAAATGGCACATGTACGGCAGTGATCAGTTTCGTTAGTGTAATTAAATTATGCATGTGGTTTAGGCCGGTATGTGCGGGCCTTGTCGGTCGTCGTAATAGATTTCATATGGGAGCATTCGAGTGCTATGGCCTGTCAGGTGTAGGTGGATCCCGGAAGGGTTATGGTGGTATAGACTACTACTTAAGGATTTGCATGTTGGGTGATTGTGAGAATTCACTCGTGTGTTGTGATGGTATTCTTGAATTGAGTTAAGTAAAAGGTTTCTATATGATGAAGTGTTTACCCTACTGGTGGTTCAGAAGTTATGATGGAATTATTGCGCTATCTCATATTGGCATGTTAGGTGCGGTAAGCAGTATGTAACTGGGGGTAAGAATCGAGATTGTGGTTCGGTGTTATCAAGGATGTCGTGAGCTCGGATGAGCAAGAAAAAATATGATTTGAAAATTCAGAGTAAGCTGGTGTTATCTTCAGTGTCACCTGAGATCGATATTCGGTGAAAGGGTCTTTGTACCCTGGTCATGGGTTCTTGATATGTTTTGCAGTGTTAGTGTGGTCGGTGATACGGATGTGCAGACTTGTTACCTGGTGTGGAAGGTCATGGGAGTGTAACCAAGAGAAGATTGTATAAGTGTGACATGTAGTCACTTAATGGATTGGAGATTTGGACCGAGTATAAAGAAGTGCAATATTGCTTATTTGAGGGTTTATGCCTGGAAGGCGTTCAGTTCATTTGTTTGTGGATTGTGGGGTGTTTGTCCCGGCTATGATGGTTGTTCTTGCATATTATGAGAGAAAGTGGGTTAATATGGACCCAGGTAAAGCTATTAGCTTAGTTTGGTGCGAGCAAGGTAGACTCGATGTTTGTGGATGGATTTACATATGATCATGGGCTCCGTATGAGCCAGGCACATCCATTTCAATAGACCGCTTTTCTTGGAAAGGTATTAGAACAGCAGATGTCGTTCCGTCTTCGTCAAATTCATGTGATAATATGATTGTGTCGTGAGATTTGTGAAACAGCTTAATAATTTCTTTTGTGTTGAGATCTTTGTGTAGTGATGATGTTATGTGAGCAGGACAGCTCTTGAGATCCAGAGTGTGTGTGTGTGTGTGTGTCTATATATATATATATATATCGCACCTCAGTTGTGCTTGAGTTTTGTAGCATATGGATTTATCAGTCTCCCCATGATTGTATTATGCACTTAGCGTGCTTGTGACCGATATTCAGTAATTTACAATATTGAGCAATTCAGCTCCGTATATATTTCCTTATCTGAATTTTATGTGTGGATCGGGTGGCACGTCGCCATGGTTATGTTATTCTGATCGGGTTGCACGTCTCAACAGTGTGATGTTGAGTACAGTCCCCTATATCTATTTTTCTTGTGTTTTACTTCCTATTTTCTGAGGAAAGTCCATATTAGTTACGTGAGTTGAGTAGTCCCTTCCTGAGTCATTTCTTAGGTATCATGTTCGAGTTGTGGCCTATTGGCGCGATGTGGTATCATTTGAGACTGTTGGTAATGTTTGGGGTGATTTGTTGTCTGAGCAGTTCATACTGGGTGAGACGAGATTATTGGACCAGGGATCAGTGCGATAAGATTTTGTGAAGTATATTAAAAGACAAATACCATTATTTGGTCCTTAATGATATGATGATCTAAGTCAAAAAGGAGAGATTCAATGTTTGCTTAACTCTGCAATTGGTTAGAATTTCTATACAACACCTCCGTTGTGGTGGTATCGCCAGCATTATAGCAGGATATATATATATATATATTATAAGGTGCCTTGGGAGCATCAGATTCGTGGAATTTTGGCAATTAAGGTTCAGGGAGTGTCATTGCGGTCAGATGATGAGTTATGCGGTGCATGGTGCTGATTCAGCAAAGGTATGCAGTCATGTTCTGGTATATTGTGTGGTAGTTGATACGGTGTATATATATTGGAACTAGGCCTGGCAGAGAAATTTCAGGTGTTGGAACTGGATTCTGAGCCTATTATATGGATAAAAGCAGAAATCTTCAGATTTGATCAAGATAATGTACTCAACTGGGTTGTGGTATCACGGCCATGTGCTCTAGGTGTTAAACAGTGATTTCAGATAACTCTAGAGCAGTTCTTAGCACGTTCGAGGACGAACGTCTGCGACCCGACCGGCTGTTTTGAGCTCTAGCACGTCATTCAGCGGTTTAAAGTCAAGAGCAGCTCAATTTCAGGTATTATGACTCGTAGGCATGGTCGAAGTTGAATTTCAGGAAGTTCAGAGTCAAATTGGAAAGAAAATTCTCATTTTAGAAGCCTTAAGTTGGAGGAATTGACCATGATTGGAATTTTGAGTAAACGACCTCCGAATCAGGATTTGAAGGTTCCTACAGGTTCGTATGATGATTTCGGACTTGGGCGTAGGTCTGGATCAGGCTTTGGATAACCTGGGAGTGTTTCGGCGTATGTTATGGAAGTCAGCATTTTGAAGAAATTTCCTAAGTTTAGCCTGAAGCGCATTTCAATGATATTGATTTTCATTTGGGATTCCAAGTCTGGGAATAGCTCCGTATGGTGATTCTGGAGTTGGGAGCGTGATCGGAAGTGAATTCGGATGTCCGTAGGTCATTTTGAAATCATTTGGCTAAAGATAGAAATTTGAAGGATTTCGAGAAATACGACCGAAAGTGGAAATTTTGATATCGGGGTCGGAATGCGATTCTGGAAGTTGGAACAGGTCCGTAATGTCGAATATGACTTGTGTGCAAAATTTGAGGTCAATCAGACATGATTTGATAGGTTTCGGCATCGAATGTAGAAGTTTGAATTTCTAATTTCATAAAGTTTGAGTTTGAGTGCAATTCATGATTTCAACGTTGTTTGATGTGATTTCGAGGCTCGACTAAGTTTGAATGAGGTATTAGGACTAGTTGGTAGGTTCGGTTGAGGTCCCGTGGGCCTCGGGCGTGTTCAAATGCTCAACGGGTCGATTTGTGCCTTGTGAGAATTGCTGGTTTTTCTGGTGTGAGAGCAGCAGATATTTATACAATGTGATCGCATGAGAGGGTCCGCGATCGCACAGTGCAATTTGGGAGGCTGCAGGATTTTGGCTTATGCGATCGCAGGTATGTGTATGCGATCGTACAGTAGAGGAAATATGGGGGTTGTTATTTTGGCCTATGCGAACGCAAGTATGGGGATGCGATCGCAAAGAGCAAATTAAGGAGGCAGCAAGTTTGGCCTATGCGATCGCATAGAAGGGTCACAAATGGGCAGGGCAGTGTTTTAAAAACGGGTTTTGGCCATTTCTTCTCATTTTTCTCTTGTTTGGGCGATTTTTGAGGAGCTTCAAGAGGGGATTTCCGTCAAGCATTACTAGGTAAGCAATTTCTTTATGTTTTTAAGATAAATACAAATTATATGCATGGATTAGACATGAAAAACTGTGGAAAAACTTGGAAAATATTGAAGAAAACCTAGAAATGGTATTTTGGATTTATACCACGAATTTGAGCATGGAATTTGGAGTAAATTGTATATTTGAACTAGTAAAGCTATGGGTAGAATATATCTTCGAGAAATTTCGGATTCCGGGCTTGTGGGTCCGAGGGTATTTTGGTCAATTCACTGAGCGGAGTTGGGAAATTATATAATTTGAATTGCTGCAAATGTTAGAGCACATTTTCATTGGTTTGTCATTATTTGGATAGTTTTGGGGCGTTGTGCATCTATTGGGGTCGTCCGAAGGGCTTGGGAGCTGGTTATGGAATTTCAGAGTGATGTAAGTCTCCTTTCTAACTTTGTGAGGAGGAATTGTCCCCATTGGTGAACTAATTAAGTATGTGCTATTATCTTCGGGAGCTATGTACGCATGAGGTGACGGTAGTCCGTCCATAGCTACTATTATTCCATGTCCGGGTTGACTAGGACCCTCTTGCCAGGAATATTAGACCGCTAATATGATCAAAATAGTAATTGAATATCTAAGAAGACTGGAGTTCATTTTCTTAATAATCTAGAAAGAGAATTGATTTCCTCCGTGAATAATTGTATACCTAATAAGGTTATATTATTGCATATTAATAAACTTGGCAAATGAGTTTCAAAACAAAGATCTAAATGCTATTTCTCGTATTCCTTTAAGAATAATTTTACCACTTTCCTGAGAAACTACTTTCTTGATAAAAATGTGGACTTATTGTGTGAATATGTGTATCTACGGGTGCCTGAGTCGCATGTATGATTCGCGAGCTGGATAACCCTGTATGTATAACCGCGCCGCATGATCGATTTGCGAGCGAGGCAAATAGATGCATCTATGGTTCGAGCCGTTCGACCCTAGGCAGTGCACAATTCATTATTGTTGGTCCGTGCCGTTCGACCCTCGGCATTGCTTGCGCATGATATTTACTGCGTATCTGCTATGATTTTTCCTGATTACTGGCCTGGAAATCTTAAATTGTCGACTCAAATGACAGAGATTTAAAGTTAATAAAATTGGAAAAAGTTGTTCTTTCCCATTGATTATTTGTTAATTGATTAAATCATCCATGTTTGATTATGTGTTAATGAAATGACGAAGATTTAAAGTGTTAAATATATGAAGAACTGATATTCCTTATCCTTGATAATTAAACAAATTGTCTATGGCATTCATGTTTAATGTCTCACTTGAATATACTAAATTGACCTCTAGCAAGTGTCTAATTCGACCTCTCGTCACTACCTCTCTGAGGTTAGGCGGGTGACTTACTGGGTACACGTTGTTTTCGTACTCATACTACACTTTCTGTGCATTTTTATTACCCAAGTACTTTCATAGCGACGTGGATGGTTTGGAGACTTAGGCGAGCTGCATTCATTTGGAGGCGATCCGCAGCTCACAGAATCTCCCTCATATTGTATTTATTTCCATTTTAAATTCCTTATTTTTGTATTTCGGACAAGCATTGTAATATTTGTGAAATTCTTAGAATTTTCTCATGTACTTGTGTCACCGGGTTCTGGGATGTGTTTGGGATTTAAATGAATAAATGGAATAATTTACCTATCGTATTTATTTGATAAATTTGTATTCCCTTTTATGACTTGTAAGTGAAAGGTAACAATTTTGAAAAATGTTAAACAGGAAATTATTTCAACTAATTAATGATTGGCTTGCTTGACGGTGGTATCTGGCGCCATCCCGACCTTAATAGATTTTGGGTCGTGACAACTCGGTATCAGAGCTCTAGGTTCCCTTAGGTCTCACGAGTCATGAGCAAGTCTAGTAGAGTCTTGCGGATCGGTACGGAGACATATGAACTTATCTTCGAGAGGCTACAGGGCTGTTAGGAGTACTTCCCTTCTTGATTCCTCGTCGTGCGATTTGATTCCTTTAAGGCTTATGCCTATGTTCCTTCCTACTCAATCTTATGCATCACGAAGCGCTTGCTATGAATCGTGGATTTGAGGAATTGAAATGGTGCTACGGATAGGGTGCGTGATGTTTTCCATGCGTAATCGGTTGGGGTTGTTGTTGTTGCCCTGCAGAAGGATAATATGTTGTTTCAGCTCAGTAGATGTGTATCTAAGAGCCTGCGAAGCTATTCTTAGGTAGTGATGATGCTTACTATTGGTTATCGTGTGATGTCGATATGATGATAGAATGTTTGCCCATATGTTGGGGGTAATGAATGGATTGAAGGGAGGTCTTCTCAGAGTGTGATTTTGAGATTTCAGTATTTAGATTCCAGCGGAAGGAAGGCAATTGAACTATAAATGGTCAGGTTTTGGATTGATAAAGCAGTAAGACTTGGTGTTTTCAAGTAAGGTGGGATATTCACCTGTGATGTGATATCGTCATCATTGATCGAATGGAATGTGTTAAGTCTGTCGGTGCTATGGTTTCTTCGGTTTCTTTAGGTCAGAATGTTGTGAAGTAGTAATGAAGAAGCGGCTGTCAGAAATCGTGGTGTGTGGTGGTTCAGGACTGAATAGTTTTTTCTAATGAAGGCAGATCGAGGAAGATGATCCTCGGAGAGTTTGAAGTCGTGGGGACCTACTGGTGTAAGAGCTGCAGAGAATGATATTGAATTGGGGCAGCAATTGGTCAGCATATGATGAAGGAAGACATGTGAGAAGTGTCAGGCGGTGGCTAAATTTCTAAAAGGTCAGGCGTAAGGGAAAGGAGGTTAGGTAGTGCCTAAAGGAATGAGTTTAACCAAAGTGGGAGAGCGGCAGCATAGTGGTGAATTAGAGGATATTGTAGCGCATTTAGTAGATGTCCATGAGGAGCGGACGGACTGGTAAAGTTGGTGAATAAGAACAGGCTTAGGATGGGATATTGATGTTGTATAGGGTGTGCAGTACGGCGTCGTTGGAAGGTGTTAGTTGGTGATTTCCACATGTGGGTTATCTCCAGTGATTAGGTTAGCGATTGTGTGGTTGGAAAGTTTCTATGAGAGATTCTAGTGGCTATTCGGTCGGAGGTAGAATGTGTGAATGAAGCTAGAGAATTTGAGTATTTAGGGAATGCCGACAAAAGAATTTGGAAGGATTGGACGGATTGGTTGAGCAAGATCATGTTAACAAAGACGAAAGGATCTCAGCAGGGTCTAGAGTGGTGCAAGGAGTAGCTTCAGGCTAAGTGAGGGAGTCCTACCATCTGCAGTTGGGTTGTAGAATTGTGTTATCATGGGGCTGCAGATTGTCGGCGTGTTGGCAAGTTATTACAGCTAAGGGAAAGGAGTAAAATGGTGATTGCGCGTTGGATTTGATGAATGTGTGCAAAAGTTGGCCCTGTTGGACCAGGGTTAAGCTTTGAAAGATTCAGATTTATGCTTAACGCATGGGCGAGTTGTAAGGGTAGTGACTCAGTCATGTGTTTCACTGAAAAGGGTGTTCATGTGCTAAAAGAGCCTTGGAGTTGATTGTATTCGGGTCCAGTCAGAGTGGGTGACTCTCAATAGCGGTCCAACAAATTCAAAAGTTAAGAATGCGGTGTTTAAGGGTTAGAGGCAGCAATATGATTAAGAATTTAGCTTTTGCAGCGTAATTTCAGAGAAAGGGAAAATGGTTGGAGTGTTCTATGTTATTTTCCGCATGCAGGATAGTATTGGAGGAGTGAGAGAAACAAACTCCGGGTTGTAAAAAGATTATCAGAAGGGTATGAGACGGGTTGCGGGATTTAGGCAGCATGGCCTCGTGAATCAAGGTCACTCGGGATGAGTGAGGGTTGAGTTTGCTATGAGTTGAAGGAAGTTACTGTTATTCCTGACGTAATTGAGGATGATTAAAAGAAGATAGATTGATTAGCGATGGTTGAAATGGCATATGTACGGCAGTGATCAGTTTTGTTAGAGTAATTAAATTATGCATGTGGTTTGGGACGGTAAATTCGGGGCTTGTCGGCCGTCGTAATAGATTTCATGTGGGAGCATTCGAGTGTTATGGCCTGTCAGGTGTAGGCGGATCCGGGAAGCGTTATAGTGGTATAGACTACTACTTAAGGATTTTCACATTGGGTGATTGTGAGAATTCACTCGTGTGTTGTAATGGTACTCTTGAATTGAGTTAAGTAAAAGGTTTCTATATGATGAAGTGTTCACCTACTGGTGGTTCAGAAGTTATGATGAAATTCTTGCGCTATCTCATATTGGCATGTTAGATGCGGTAAGCAGTATGTAACTGGGAGTAAGAATCGAGATTGCGGTTCGGTGTTATCAAGGATGTCGTGAGCTCGGATGAGCAAGAAAAAAAATAATTTGAAAATTCAGAGTAAGTTGGTGTTATCTTCAGTGTTACCTGAGATCGATATTCGGTGAAAGGGGCTTTGTACCCTGGTCATGGGTTCTTGATGTGTTTTGCAGTGTTAGTGTGGTCGGTGATGCGGATGTGAAGACTTGTTACCTGGTGTGGAAGGTCGCGGGAGCGTAACCACAAGAAGATTTTGTAAGTATGACATGTAGTCACTTAATGGATTGGAAATTTGGACTGAGTATAAAGAAGTGCAATATTGCTTAATTGAGGGTTTATGCCTGGAAGGCGTTCAGTTCATTTGGTTGTGGGTTGTGGGGTGTTTGTCCCGATTATGATGGTTGTTCTTGCGTATTATGAGAGAAAGTGGGTTAATATGGACCCAGGTAAAGCTATTAGCTTAGTTTGGTGCGAGCAAGGTAGACTCGATGTTTGTAGATGGATTTACATATGATCATGGGCTCCGTATGAGCCAGGCACGTCCATTTCAGTAGACCGCTTTTCATGGAAAGGTATTAGAACAACAGATGTTGTTCTGTCTTCGTCAAATTCATGTGATAATATGATTGTGCGCGAGATTTGTGAAACGGCTTGATAATTTCTTATGTGTTGAGATCTCTGCGTAGTGATGATGTTATGTGAGCAGGATAGCTCTTGAGATCCAGAGTATATATATATATATATATATATATACATCCTGCTATAATGCTGACGATACCACCACAACGGAGGAGATGTGCAGAAATTCTAACCAATTGTAGAGTTAAGTAAACATTGAATCTCACCTTTTTGACTTAGATCATCATCTCATTACAGACCAAATAATGGTATTTGTCTTTTAATATACTCCACAAAATATTATCGCACTGATCCCTGGTCCAATAATATCGTCTCACCCAGTATGAACTGCTCAAACAACAAATCACCTCAAACATGACCAACAGTCTCACATGATACCGCATCGCGCCAATAGGCCACAACTCGAACATGATACCTAAGAAATGACTCAGGAAGGGACTACTCAACTCAGCAACTAATAGGGACTTTCCTCAGAAAATAGGAAGTAAAACACTAGAAATATAGATATAGGGGACTGTACTCAACATCACACTGTTGCGGTGTGCAACCCGATCCAAATAACATAACCGTGGCGACGTGCCACCCGATCCGCACATAAAATTCAGATAAGGATATATATATATACAGAGCTGAATTATTCACTATTGCGAATTACTGAATATTGGTCACAAGCACGCTAAGTGCATAATACCATCCTAGGGAGACTGATAAAGCCATATGCTACAAAAATCAAGCACAACTGAGGTGATATATATATATATATATATATATATCGCACCTCAGTTGTGCTTGATTTTTGTAGCATATGGCTTTATCAGTCTCCCTAGGATGGTATTATGCACTTAGCGTGCTTGTGACCAATATTCAGTAATTCGCAATAGTGAATAATTCAGCTCTGTATATATATATATCCTTATCTGAATTTTATGTGCGGATCGGGTGGCACGTCGCCACGGTTATGTTATTTGGATCGGGTTGCACACCGCAACAGTGTGATGTTGAGTACAGTCCCCTATATCTATATTTCTAGTGTTTTACTTCCTATTTTCTGAGGAAAGTCCCTATTAGTTGCTGAGTTGAGTAGTCCCTTCCTGAGTCATTTCTTAGGTATCATGTTCGAGTTGTGGCCTATTGGCGCGATGCGGTATCATGTGAGACTGTTGGTCATGTTTGAGGTGATTTGTTGTTTGAGCAGTTCATACTGGGTGAGACGATATTATTGGACCAGGGATCAGTGCGATAATATTTTGTGGAGTATATTAAAAGACAAATACCATTATTTGGTCTGTAATGAGATGATGATCTAAGTCAAAAAGGTGAGATTCAATGTTTACTTAACTCTACAATTGGTTAGAATTTCTGCACATCTCCTCCGTTGTGGTGGTATCGTCAGCATTATAGCAGGATGTATATATATATATATATATATATATATATATATATATATATATATATATATATATATATATATATATATATATATATCATAAGGTGCCTTGCGAGCATCAGATTCGTGCAATTTTGGCTATTAAGGTTCAGGGAGTGTCATTGTGGTCAGATGATGAGTTATGCGGTGCATGGTGCTGATTCAGCAAAGGTATGCAGTCATGTTCTGGTATATCTTATGGTAGTTGATACGGTGTTTATATATTGGAACAAGGCCTGGCAGAGAAATTTCAGGTGTTGGAACTGGATTTTGAGCCTATTATATGGATAAAAGAAGAAATCTTCAGATTTGATCAAGCTAATGTACTCAACTGGGTTGTGGTAGCACAGGAAGGTGCTCGAGGTGTTAAATAGTGATTTCAGATAACTCCGGAGCAGTTCTTAGCACGTTCGAGGACGAATGTCTGCTTAAGTGGGGGAGAATGTAACGACCCGACCGATTGTTTTGAGCTCTAACGCGTCGTTCAGCGGTTTGAAGTCATGAGCAGCTCCATTTCAGGTATTATGACTCGTAGGCATGGTCGGAGTTGAGTTTCGGGAAGTTCGGAGTCAAATTAGAAAGAAAATTCTCATTTCAGAAGCCTTAAGTTGGAGGAATTGACCAAGATTGGAATTTTGAGTAAACGACCTCCGAATCAGGATTTGAAGGTTCCTACATGTTCGTATGATGATTTCGGACTTGGTCGTAGGTCCGGATCGGGCTTTGGATAACCTGGGAGTGTTTTGGCGTATATTGTGGAAGTCAGCATTTTGAAAAAATTTCCTAAGTTTGGCTTGAAGAACATTTCATTGATATTGATGTCCGTTTGGGATTCGGAGCCCGGGAATAGTTCCATATGGTGATTCTGGAGTTGGGAGCGCGATCGAAAGTGAATTCAGATGTCCGTAGGTCATTTGTAAGTCATTTGGCTAAAGATAGAAATTTGAAGGTTTTTGAGAAATCCGACCGAAAGTGAAAATTTGATATCGGGGTTGAAATGCGATTACGGAAGTTAGAACACGTCTGTAATGTCGAATATTACTTGTGTGCAAAATTTGTGGTCAATCAGACGTGATTTGATAGGTTTCGGCATCGAATGTAGAAGTTTGAAGTTCTAAGTTCATAAAGTTTGAGTCCGATTCGTGATTTCAGCATTGTTTGATGTGATTTCGAGGCTCGACTAAGTTCGAATGAGGTATTAGGACTAGTTGGTAGGTTCGGTTGAGGTCCCGGGGGCCTCGGGCGTGTTTCAAATGCTCAACGGGTCGATTGGTGCCTTGTGAGGATTGCTGGTTTTTCTGGTGTGAGAGTCGCAGATATTTATACAATGTGATTGCATGAGAGGGTCCGCGATCGCACAGTGCAATTTGGGAGGCTGCAGGATTTTGGCTTATGCGATCGCAGGTATGTGTATGCGATTGCACAGTAGAGGAAATATGGGGGTTGTTGTTTTGGCCTATGCGAACGCAAGTATGGGGATGCGATCGCAAAGAGAAAATTAAGGAGGCAACAAGTTTGGCCTATGCGATCGCGAAGGCTTTCATGCGATCGCATAGAGGGGTCATAACTGGGCAGGGCAGTGTTTTAAAAACGGGTTCTGGCCATTTCTTCACATTTTTCTCTTGTTTGGGCAATTTTTGAGGAGCTTCAAGAGGGGATTTCCATCAAGCATTACTTAGTAAGCAATTTCTATATGTTTTTAAGATAAATACAAGTTATATGCATGGATTAAACATGAAATATTGTGGAAAATTTGGGAAAATATTGAAGAAAATCTAGAAATGGTATTTTGGATTTCTACCACGAATTTGATCATGGAATTTGGAGTAAATTTTATATTTGAACTAGTAAAGCTATGGGTAGAATATATCTTCGAGAAATATCGGATTCCGGGCACGTGGGCCTGAGGGCATTTTGGTCAATTCAGTGAGCAGAGTTGGGAAATTATATAATTTGAATTGTTGCAAACATTAGAGTATATTTTCATTGGTTTGTCGTTATTTGGACAATTTTGGGGCGTTGTGCATCTATTGGAGTCGTCGGAAGGGCTTGGGAGCCGGTTATGGAATTTCGGAGCGAGGTAAGTCTCCTTTCTAACTTTGTGAGGAGGAATTGTCCCCCTAGGTGAACTAATTAAGTATGTGCTATTATCTTCGGGGGGCTACGTACGCACGAGGTGACGGGAGTCCGTGCGTAGCTACTATTATGCCATGTCCGGGTAGACTAGGACCCACTAGCATGCCTTACTTGTGGTACTTGCGATCTTGCCAGTAATATTAGACCGCTAATATGATCAAAATAGTAATTGAATATCTAAGAAGACTAGAGTTCATTTTCTTAATAATCTAGAAAGAGAATTGATTTCCTCCGTGGATAATTGTATACCTGATAAGGTTATATTATTGAATATTATTAAACTTGGCAAATGAGTTTCAAAACAAAGATTTAAATTCTATTTCTCGTGTTTCTTTAAGAAAATTTTACCACTTTCCTAAGAAACTGCTTTCTTGATAAAAATGTGGACTTATTGTGTGAATTGTATATCTACGGGTGCCTGAGTCGCATGTATGATTCGCGAGCTGGATAACCCTGTATTTATGTATAAGCGTGTCGCATGATCGATTCGCGAGCGGGGAAGATAGATGCATCTATAGTTGAGCCGCTCCACCCTCGGCAGTGCACAATTTATTATTGTTGGTCCGCATCATTCAACCCTCGGCATTGCTTGCGCATGATATTTACTGCGTATCTGCTATGATTTTTCCTGATTACTGGTCTGGAAATCTTAAATTGTCAACTGAAATGATAGAGATTTAAAGTTACTAAAATCTTGGAAGAAGTTGTTCTTTCCCGTTGATTATTTGTTAATTGATTAAATCATCCATGTTTGATTATGTGTTAATGAAATGACGAAAATTTAAAGTGTTAAATATACGAAGAACTGATATTCCTTATCCCTGATATTTAAATAAATTATCTATGACATTCATGCTTAGTGTCTCACTTGAATATACTAAATTGACCTCTAGCAAGTGTCTAATTCGACCTCTCGTCACTACCTCTCTAAGGTTAGGCGGGCGACTTACTGAGTACACGTTGTTTTCGTACTCATGCTACACTTGCTGTGCATTTTTATTGCACAAGTACTTTCATAGCGACGTGGCTGGTTTGGAGACTTAGGCGAGCTGCATTCATCCGGAGGCAATCCGCACCTGATAGAGTCTCCCTCATATTGTATTTATTTCCATTTTAAATTCCTTGTCCAATTTGTATTTCGGACAAGCATTATAATATTTGTGAAATTCTTAGAATTTGCTCATGTACTTGTGTCACCGGGTTCTGGGATGTGTTTGGGATTTAACTGAATAAATGGAATAGCTTACCTGGCGTATTTATTTGATAAATTTTTATTAGCTTTTATGACTTGTAAGTGAAAGGTAACAATTTCAAAAAATGTTAAAACAGAAAATTATTTCAACTAATTAATGATTGGCTTGCTTGATGGTGGTGTCCGTCGCCATCACGACCTTGATATATTTTTGAACGTGACAGTATCAAAGTAGTCACAAGAAAGAACATAAAACGGGAAAAAAGACGAATCTCACTATTCTAGATCGCCCTTCTTAAGAATAAAATAGATATTAAATATTAAATTAGAAAAACGTTTATATGTTCACATTCTGAAATGGCCGATCAAACTCAAGTATTCACTGTCACACTCAGATTTGTTGATTTATACAAAACTCAAAGTGTTATCTTCACCTACAGTAAGGAAGCAACAAATTTAGAAGGGGGAAAGGAACCCTAAGTAATGAATAATATTTCAAAAATTTGAGGAAAGAAGAGGATTTCAAAGTAATCTTATAAAGGAGGAGTCCACCCTTCGCAGTGTCCTTACATAAATGAATAAATATGAACTGCATATAAGTAATGGCATTGAGAAAAAAGTGAGAAAGGCAGGGATGAATACAACTAAAAAAGTGTTATTATATGCTTTATGCACAAAATGTAACTCAAAGAAGAAACACGATAACTTGAACATCAAAGAACATAAGGTCATAGAATTCTCACTGAAACAATTTTAGATTCTTTTATTTTAAAAGATGCATGTAACAAAAAAATTTCCAAGTCATATTCTAAATGCAAAATACACGATATGCAGAATTGTAGAACGTCTAACATACTGAATCAACTTAAAATGTTATATGAGATTTCTGCATTAATTGTTCTATGTTATATCCAAGAACCAACAAATGAAAAAAAAAAACTTGTTTGGATTGTAACAATTCTCGAAGAGCTTTTGGCAGTATTAGCTTTAAGTAGTAATTTACCTTGTTTCAATGTGGGATTGTTATTACCAGATTTTATTATGGGACTTTATCCACGGAACTCAAGTTATTCTGTTTAAGCTTCTTATATTTTTGTTGAAAAGTAATACTAAGTGGAAGTGCATTAAAACTTAGAAGGAATATGGGTTAATTCATGGACATACGTAATTTTTGGTTCATTCCCTTTATGGAAAGTTGTTGCAACAAATCAATTGAAGAATAATGTCTTGCTGCTTTTCATTTACACCACCAAAAATATAAAAAGAAGCTAGCAAAGACTTCTTCTTCCCATTCCAACAAATAGAAAATGGCCAAAGGAAATGATCTTCTATTCAAAATAGAAACCACAAAAATATTGTATATTCCTTCCTAAATAAATATGCAGAATGAGATAATCTAAGTGCAAAATGGAGGCTTAGAAAGAGAGTACAAAAAATAATAAATTAATACTATCTCAAATGACAATAAAATATTACAAAATAATGTATATTTATAAACAAAGAACATTATTTCTACAAGAGCACCTAATGATATCCTTATCAATCTTTACTTGGTCCATTGAACAGATTTGGTATGAAAAATAATATTAATGAATTTTCTATGATATGTATTAATGTGTTAAATAGCCATCCTAAAAATTATTTCATTCTCAAATGGACATGCTCATATCTTCCATTCTTATTCTCTTGTTCAGTTTATACTCTATTCATTTTCAATCATTGCAATTTAACCTCCACTTTTACTTTATGTAATGTGATGCACTAAAGCATAATTGTATGTGTTTAGGAAAGAAAAGAACACGTGGCTATCACTGACCGCAAAGAAAAAATCATGCAGCTTTTACTTTTCACCTGACAGAAGGGTGAATTATCAATGCTACTCATCTAACAAAGGCTAACCAGAAATCTAATTCTAAAGAGAAAATATACTCCCTTCATTTCTGTTTGTCCACATGTTCTTTTCTTTCCTTTCTTCATAGAATTTTTAGTTTCCTTTTAATCAATTGAGAATTTCTCGATAGTTTATTCATTCTCAAGTTCAATTAAACAATCCAGACAGAATAAGAAATATGAAAAGAAATAATATGCGCAACCACAAAAATTACATGTTTAATTAATTATTATAACCAAAAAAAGTAACAGATAAGGCATCATAGATATAATGTGTGATGACCCAAATGTCATCTTCTGTTTTAGAAGTCAAAACTGAGTTTTGAGGCCTTGAAAACCTCATTTTATCTCATCTCGTTTTGCATGCATAGTCCGGGCGTATATCCAAAAAACTTTTATATGAAAAATTGAGAAAAATGCTAATTTTGTCTTTAAAAATTAAATTTAAGTTAACTTTGATCAATATTTTAGGTAAATGGACCCGGACCCGTAATTTGACGGTTCTGGAGGGTCTGTAGGAAAATATGGGATTTGGGCGTATTCTCGGAATCGAATTCCGAGGTCCCAAGCCCGAGAAATGAATTTTTGAAAGAAATTATTTTAATAAAAATATAAGAGTATTTGGAAATTTGATCATATTTGAAATTGATGGTCTCAGGCCCGTATTTTGGTTCCAGATCCTGGTACAGGTTTAATATGATATTTGAGTTATGCCTGTAAAATTTGGTAAGAAACGGGGGTCATTTGACGTGGTTCGGACTCGTAGTTGTGAAATTTGAACTTTGAAAGTTTTGAGATTTTTCTTTGATTTCTATGATAAATTCGTTGTTTAAGATTTTAATTTGGCGATTTGATCGCGCGAGTAAGTCTGTAGGATGTTTTTTGGGTTGTGTGCATGTTTGGTTTGGAGCCCTGAGGGCTCGAGTGAGTTTCGGGTAGGTTTCGGGGTGTTTAGAATTGGAAAATCTCTGTTGGTGCACCAGTTTTGGTGTGCCCGCACCTGCGAGCCCTTTTCCGCAGGTGCGAGCGGAAGCCCGCAGGTGCGACCCTTTCCGCAGGTGCGGTATTTGGCTTTGCAGGTGCTCATCCACAGATGCGGACGGCTTCCCGCAGGTGCGGCCCCTAGTGGGCTTGTTCATTTCCGCAGGTGAGACCAGTTTTCCGCACCTGCGAGAGTGCAGGTGCGACCCAAGCACCGCAGGTGCGAGGGTCGGGCAGTGAAGTTTCAAAGCTCCAGCCATTTTCTTTTCAATTCTCACAAAAATAGAAGACTTAGGGCGATTTTCTCAAGAGATTTTCTTCCCAAATCATAGGTAAGTGTCCATTAACTAATTTTTTTCAACTTTCTAATATTTTTCATCAACTTTCATAAAAAATTCTAGGGTTTTAATGGTAGAAAATTTAGAATTTGGGTAGAGTTAGGGCTTTTTGTATAATTGGAATTTAGACCTCGTTTAGGGGTCGGATTCCGAAACTAATTACATATCCGGGCTCGTGGGCGAATGGATGATCGGGTTTTGGTCCGAACCTCGTATTTTGACCAAGCGAGCCCGGAGTCGATTTTTGACTTTTTGGGAAGAATGATAGAAAACTCATAATTAAGCATTGGCGTTGAATTATTTAGAAATTATTGATATTATTAACCTAATTATGGTTAGATTCGAGTGTGTTGGAGGTGAATTCAAGAGGAAAAGCTATAATTGAACAGTGAGTGGCCTGCGAAGTTGAGGTAAGTGCTTGGTTTAACCTTAACTTGAGGGAATAGGAATCCCCAGCTTAATTGTTATGTGAAATTTCATGTGTGTGGTGTATAGGTGAGGTGACGAGTATCTATTGTCACGACCTAAATTCCAACTCAGGTCGTGATGGCGCCCAACAACAGAGTCGGGCAAGCCAACATCGGTTTACTACCGAGATTACTTTACTTATTTAAATATTAAAGTACTCGTCAAATTTTTGATTTAGAAATTATTTAAAGAAAACAGTCAAGTGATGTAACTTGATTAAATGAACTCAAAAGATCATTTGCCAACATATGTAGCATAGCAAAATATTAGAAAACTAACTACGTGTGCCAAGACCTAGTGTCACAAGTCCACAGGCGATTAGTGGAATAAACAAAGTAGACAAAACAAATATACAATTGTCTGAAAGGGGTAGATCGAAATATCAAAAAAAATAATGGAAACTCCACAGTGTTGCTGAGAAATGCCAGGAAGAGCAGCTCATCATGTAGTCTAATCCAGAAAGTACCCTCACGATCGCGCTCCAGTATGATAACCAGATGCACCAGCCTTAGAACCTGTACAATTAAGTACAAAAGCGTAGCATGAGTACATATAAACCAATATGTACCCAGTGAGTATCCCGTCTAAACTCGAAGAAGTAGTGACGAGAGGTAGACGTATTACTCACTAGGGTCATTAGCAATAATATAATTAAACAGATTTAATCAGGATTAGCAATTATGGAAATCAAGTAGACACGGAATATCAAGTATATGAACTACCATCTACCCGTAAGTGCCAAATAACAATTATAATAAAAGTCCAAAGTCCCCTTCTACATAGAACAATTCATTTGATAATAATAATAAGACTCCCAATAAAATACATAGCATATAGTATGCCGAGGCATACGGCCGAAGCGACGCAAAAATTAAATGTGCACTGCCGAAGGGTCGAACGGCTCGAACCATAGATGCATCTATTATCCCGTTTGCGAATCGATCATGCAACGCGGTTGACATAATATATGGCTACCCCGCCCACGAATCATACATGCGACACGGGTGCTCGTACACATACACAGAATTATCAGGAAATTCAGGAAATACAGAGTTTATACTTGAAAAACAAGAATCAAGGAAACATCAAGATTTAAACGTAACCTTTTATTTTCTCATACTAGTTCAAGGATAATAATCAACTAGGAATACATGCAGGGATACAAGTAAGTCATATAAGCATGTTTGTGAGTCCTAAAGACAACCCGGCATAACATAGCACGGACTCTCGTCACCTCGTGCGTGCGTAGCCCCCGCAAATAAGGACAATTCAATCATTTATAATTACCTATGGGGATAATTCCCTCTTACAAGGTTAGAACGGAGACTCGCCTCGTGCTAAACCTACTTCTCGAACCAAGAACGCGCCCGAAACTCCAAACTCTACATCCGAGGACTCGAAACTAGTCAAATGTTATATAAATACGTTAATATATACTCAAAAGTATGAAATTCTCTTACTAGCTTAGGTAATTCATCATTCTTGAAGAAATCCCAAAATACACCCCCGGGCCCACATGCTCGGATTCCGGAAATTTTTGAAGAAAACACTCACCCATAGCCCGGATCATTAATATATAGTTTTTGTATGATTTCATGGTGGAGAAGTGGTGAATTTCTCTAAAGTTCATCAACCCTAGTTTTCCACTCTAACCCTTTTGATTTACACTAATTGTGTGTTAATCTACCTAATATTAATGTAATAAACCAACATTTAAATAAAAATTACTTACCTCATAGTAGCTAGGCCGAATACCCTCTTGAAAGCTCTCAAAATCGCCTATGGTGTGGAAGAAATGGTGAAGAATGGTTAAGTCCCGCATTAAATGAGCTCACTGCCTTCAGTGACCTTGCACCTGCGGCTCGAGGACCGCACCTGCAGAATCTGGCAAAGGGACTGGGGATCGCACATGCGGAGAGGTTTTCGCACTAGCGCACCCGCTCCTGCGGAGAAGGGTCCGCACCTGCGATCTGGGACTTCTCCCTTATGGGTCGCACCTGTGAGACCTTGACCGCAGGGGCGGTCTCGCACCTGCGATCTGGGCAACCGCACCTGCGTTCACACCAGACCTGGTGCACCAGTAGCTGAAGTTGCTGGTTTTTGGCCCCGTTTGGTGTCCGGGAGGCACCTGGGCCCACCCAAGACCCCGTGCAATTATACCAACAAGTCCTAGATCATATTACGAACTCGTTCAAGCCTTCAGAACACCCAAAACAATGCTAAAACTCAAAATCACTCCTCAAACCCCTAGAATCAAACTTAAGAACTTTCAAGTTCTTGAATTTAGTTTCAATGCGCCGAACCGACCTATACTACTTGGAATGACACCAAATTTTGCAAGCAAGTCATAAATGACATAACGGAACTATTCCCGGCCTCGTAATTCTGTTCGGACCTCGATAACACAAAAATACGTTCCAAACCAAATTATGAACTTAAGGAAGCTCTATTTTTGCTATTTGGCATCGAAACGCTCCCAGATCGTCCAAAATCAATTTCGGAGATACGCACAAGTCCAAAATCATCATACGAAGCTACTGGAATCGGCGAAACTCAATTCTGAGGTCGTTTACTCAAAATGTTGACCGACGTCAAACTTGGCCTTAAAAGTCAATCTTAAGGAACCAAGTGTTCCTATATTACTCTATACACTTTCGAATCCCGAACCACTCGTCCCCGCAAGTCATGAATAACTGAAAGCCGCTACAGGAAGTCTTATTTAGGGGAACGGGTTCTGAATACCCAAAATGACCAGTCGGGTCGTTACATCTATGCACCACCAAATTTTCTGCTTACATGATCCCTTCCCCGTTTCCAATTTAATTGCTCATGTTTTAATTGTTTCATGTCCATTGTTGTTTCTATGATTACTTGGATTTTTAATTTATTGTTAAGTCTAGTTGCAATTATTTTTGAAAAAGTATTAGTGTTTTCCTTGGTTTTATATTGGTAACTAAAGATTGAGTGTGTTGACATTGTTTTACGAGATATATATGTATTCCTGTTGGTTCCATTTTTGTGATAATATTGATGAATCTATGAGAAGTACCATTTTATATTTACAATTATTGAGATAAAAGTGTTGTAAAAGGCTTGGTCTGAATTGTGAAAGTTCTTGATAAATAAATAAATTGATAGTGATAAGGGTGGATAACAAGATAGTGATAAGGGTGGATATGTGAGGTAAATGATAGTGATAAGGGTGGTCATGGGAGATAAATGATAGTGATAAGGGTGGACAGGTGGGATCGAGTTGCACGCCGCAACAAGACAGTTATAAGGGAGGATATTTGTGTGTTACTGATTTTAAACACAATGATTTGAAAAAAGTACGGATTTACTCTATTGTTTCTCATATTATGCGCATACGGTTATTTTAAAGTAAAATTTGGAAATTTATGTGAGATCTTTCAGTTAAGGCCTGGAATAGGCGACTAAGTTATTCTATTTATTGTTGTTGTTTATCTTTCTTATTTGTGTAGAATTATTTTATTGCTTTATTATTATATATGTTGCTACAGGTTAAGTTATAATTGCCCCGCCATAGCCTCGTCACTACTTCGCCGAGGTTAGGCTCGGCACTTACTCAGTACATGGGGTCGGTTATACTGATACTACACTCTGCACTCTTTTGTACAGATCCATGTACCGGCCAGCGGTAGAGATTTTAGTAGCGGCTATCCATTATCAGGAGACACGAGGTATATCAGCCGGCGTTCGTAGATCCCGAGAGTCTTCTCTTAGTTCGTAGAGACTGTTTTATATTTTCTCAAAACAGTTATATTATTTCTTTCAGCCCATTATTTGTAGTATTCTTTAATAGTTCGTGAATTGTGACACCAGACCCTAGGGTAGTCTTAGAGTTATTTATATAATTAGTTCATGGCTCGTTTTATTTATTTGCTTACTATTTCATATTTGGAGTTAATCTTTGGGAACCATTAGATTACGTTTACTTTAAATTTATTTTATTATGTTTAAATGGATAATCAATGGAAAATATCTAATCGAACTCTAACATTGGCTTGCCTAGCAAGTGTGGTGTTAGGCGCCATCACGATCCCTAAGGTTGGGAATTTGGGTCGTGACAAGTTGGTATCAGAGCACTAGGTTGCTTAGGTCTCACAATTCACGGACAAGCTCAGTAGAGTCTGAGGGATCGGTACGGAGACGTCTGTGCGTATCCCCAGGGGCTACAGAGTTTAGGAATGACTTCACATCTATTCTTCTATGTCGTGCGAATTGATTTCTCAACACTAATTGAATTTCTACTTTATTCTCTCGCAAATGGCGAGAACACGTACTTCTTCATCCACTGATCAACAACCCAAGTCTCCAGTTGCAGCTCCTACAAGGGGGCGATGACGAGGTCGAGGTCGTGCTAGAGGTTGAGGCAGGGGTATAGCTCATCCCAGAGCAGCAACCCAAGTGGAGGAGCCTCAGGTAGAGTTTGTTGATGAGGTTCCTGCCCAGACAGTCCCGGTTGGACCAGCTTAGGTTCCCGAGGGGTTCATTTCCACTCCGATACTCCAGGATGCTCTGGTCCGTCTAGTGGGCCTCATCAAGAACATTGCTCAGGCAAGTTTACTTCATACAACACCAGCCATCTCTCGGGCTGGGGGAGGAGCCCAAAATCCCGCTACTCGCACTCCGGAGCAGTTAGCTTCTCAGTTCCAGACTCCAGCACCTCAGATAGCTGGGGTAGTTCAGCCAAGTATTGTGGTTCAAACCGGTGATGGAGCAGCTATGTCTGCTGCTGCTTTGTGGAGGTTAGACCGGTTCCAAGGTGTTTACTACTACTTATAGCGGTGTATCTTCAGAGGATCCCCAGGAATATTTGGATAGCTGCCACGAGGTTCTACGGAACATGGGGATAGTGGAGACCAATGGGGTCGACTTTGCTACTTTTCATCTGTCAGGTCCCGCCAAGACCTGGTGGAGAGATTATTGTTTGGCCCAGCTGGGTCACCGCCTTTGACTTGGGCCCATTTCTCCGATTTGTTTCTTGAGAAGTTTCTCCCTATTACTCAGAGAGAGGATTATAGGAGGCAGTTTGAGCGTCTCCAGCAGGGTTCTATGATCGTCACTCAGTGTGAGACCAGATTCATTACCTTGGCCCGTCATGCTCTTATGATATTTCCCACCGACCGAGAGAGGTGAGGAGGTTTATTGAGGGACTAGCTCCGCCGATCAGATTGCAGATGGCTAGAGAGGCGGGGAGTGATATTTCCTTTCAGGATGCAGTCAATGGGGCCAGACGAGTCGAGATGGTTCTATCACCGGGGAGTGGTCAGGGGTTTGACAAGAGACCTCGCCATTCCGGTGGTTTCAGTGGTGCCTCATCTGGAGGCGGGACTTCATTTAGAAGAGGCCATTCTTCCAGGCCATTTCATTCAGCACTACAGGCTTCACGTGGTACTTCGCTTGGTCGTGGTTCTTATCTGCCTCCTTCTGCTCAGCCAGTCTACAGTGCTCCTTTAGCTCCCATTAGAGAATCTCCTCTGCAGAGTTTTCATCCTGTTCAGCCGGTTCGTCTGGGTTAGTTTACGTATCATGAGGGATTTTTTGAGTGTGGTGAATATGGGCATGTTCGGAGGACTTGTCCGAAATATGCAGTCAGCTTCAGCATAAGGGTTCTCGTGCTATAGTTCAGGCACCATCTCCAGTACCACCTGCCCATCCAGCAAAGGGTAGGGGTCAGGTAGTTAGAGGTAGAGGCCAGAATGTTAGAGGTGGAGGTCAGATAGCTAGAGGTGGAGGTCCTCCCAGAAATGTGGCTCAGGGTGGGGGGCCCAACCCCAATTATATGCATTTCCAGCTGATGTGCCGGAGAATTTCAGCACATTTAATACCAATTGCTTAGATTTTAGCTCGTTTTAAATGGAATTGTCTTTTATACTTATGTAATTTTGATGTTTTGCAGTGCATGAAGCTTGAGGACCCGAAAACATGGAAATGGAATCAAAAAGCCGAAGAAAGACAAGAATAGGCAAACTGCGACCATATAGTTGAAAATGTGGACCGCAAATCCAACATGCGGACCGCATAATACCCAGGTGAACCGCAGAGTCCAACAGTCAGTGTGGCCAAATCCAAGTGAAGAAATTCGGTCCATTATGCGACCGCATAACAGGTTTGCGAGCCGCATAATGGATCGTAAACCTCCTATAGAAGTGGCTGAGAGCATAAATGCGATGACACTATGTGGCCGCATATCAACAATGTGGACCGCATAACAGGAATGCGGTGACTTCCTGGAACTATGGTTTTGAAGATGCTGTGATATTGAAGAGAATGCGAACCGCATATCTGTTATACGACACAAATGCGGTCGCATATTTGACCTGAAAGGGTATTTTTGTCTGAAATTGGCCCCGAGTTTTAGCCCACTATAAATAGATTTATTGGGGTTTTGTGGGGGCATCTTGTCTGAAAAAAGAGCTACAATCCAAACTTTGAATAGTCCCATCTTTTGGAAGCTTTCAAATGAAGAATCTTGCACTTTTGTAAGCATTTATGACATTTAATATTCCTTTGCTTTTGTATTTTAGCATGTATGGCTAGTTTTAAATATTAAGGTTGTGGACCCTAAATAGGTGTAATGTCAATGGGTGTTTAACATTGAATATAGGTATAATGGTTGGTTGATATTTATTTACTTCTCATTCTTCATTTATTGTTAGTGGTTGCAAACATTAGCAAGCGCCATTATATTATTTCTCTACTTGGAAAAGTGAGTTAGGGTTTGGTAGGAGTAAATATCAAAGACTCAAGGTTTTAAGCCTTGTTTAATGAATCGCTTAGGAATAAGTGTATTTTATTTGGCACAAATTGATTACTCTTAATTGCAACTCTTTTATATTTGAAAAAATCATAAAGAGAAATATTACCCAACCATCGGAAAATATTGGGTAGTCATTTAGAAATCATTTGCATATCAAAAGGACATTCCATTAGAAATATATCATATTAACACTGGTAGCATTAAATTTCATTGAAGGGAACACAACCTTGTGTAGATAATCAAATTAATTACAACCTTATTTAATCATCCTTGTTATTAAATTACAACTCAATCCACTACAATACTTTTGTTACTCTAACGGTATAGAAATACGAGTTAAGTTAAGATTCACACTACTCAAGTAAACTTTTCACACCTATTCCCTATGGGATTCGAGCCCAACCTCGTTGGGTTACTATATTTGACATCGATTACTTTACACTATTTTAAGGTGTAATTTGAGCGTATCAAATTTTGGCGCCGTTGCCGGGGAATACGGTTTTGAAATTACTAACTAGTGTGCACTTTACTTTACATATTTTCTATTCCATCATATTTTGCTTGCTTTGCTTGGTGTGATAGGTGATAATGGCCGAGTATGAGGAAGATGAGAATCCCTTTGCGGACATTGAGGAATATCTTGATGATACCAATGCTATCCTTCCTCCACGTGTGGAAGCTGCTACATTCAAAGTAGAACATGGGTTAATCCTAATGCTTAAAGCAGAAGGATTATTCAGAAACTCTAGCGATGATGATCCAACGCAACACCTCAGGAACTTCTTGGGTGTATGCGACATGCATAAGCAGAACAATGTAACAGACAACGCCTTGAGATTGCGAGTATTCAAATACTCATTGACTGGAGAAGCGAGAAAGTGGATTCAAAATCCACCTCCTCAATCTATAACTTCTTGGCCCGAGCTTGTCCGTGCCTTCTTGTCCAAGTGATTCCTTCAGAGAAAGAAGTCTGAGCTTAGAGATAAAATCTTCTTCTTCAAACAAACACCAGGAGAACACTTACATGAAGCGTGGGACCAATTCAAGTTGTACTTAGTGAGGTCACTGAACCATGATTTTCCGGATGGCATTCTGATGGAGAAGTTCTATATGGGTTTGGATCCATTGTCTCAGTCCATAGCAAAAAATGCAGCAGACGTATCTTTCATGGACAAATCATTCACCCGGATTACACAAATTCTGGATAAAATGGCCAAACACAATCAAGCATGGCATTCCGAAGATTCTAGTGGTGGAATTTCTTATGGTACTCCCTCTCTTACCAATATGATCAAAGAAAATCAAGAGAGAGACCAATTGATTGCTGGTCTTGCCACCAACATTGATGTGTTGACAAAGATGTTCACGGAGAGCCAAACTAAGAAGGTAAATGTTGTGGAAGACATGCAACCGATGGGAAATCAAGAGTTTGAAGAAGCCAAATATGTTCATAATTCTCAAGGAGGATATCTCCAACAAAATCAATGGACGCCAAACCCGCAAGGGTAAGGCCAACAAAATTGGCGCAATGACCAAGGTGGTTCGAGTCAAGGTAATTGGAACAACAACAATAGCAATTATGCCAACCGGAGCTCCAACGCCTATGTTCCACCGAAGGGGCAGTATTACAAGGAGAGTCCTTCAAATGAATCCAAGTTAGAAGGGATGCTTGAAAATATCTTGCAAAATCAAGAGAGAGGTGATGCTACAATGAAGAACATGTCCGAAATCATGGGGTCACATATCGCCTCTATACAAAAGATTGAGATGCAAATGCGAGACTTGTCAAGAGAACAAAACCCTAAGCTAAAAGGTACTCTTCCAAGTGATACAATTGTCAACCCAAAGGGGAATGTGAGCGGTTCATCTTCTCATTGCATGGCTATTACGACTAGAAGCAGTAAGGTTCTTCAAAGTGAGAGTGAACAAGTAGTTGAGGTTGATGATATTGAGCAAAAAGTTGAGGCACAAGTCGAAGTACTGGTTGTTGTTGAAAGTGAGAAGCTCTCCCAAGAGGTGAAAATCCAAAAAGCAAAGCATGAGGAGGTTAAGGAAAAGGTGAAGGAGACCCCAAAAGCTCCTCCACTGATTCCTCGACCTACTCCTCCATTCCCTCAAAGGCTTGCAAGGAGGGTGGATGATGGCAAGTTCGAGAAGTTCTATTGATATTTTGAAGCAATTGTCGGTAAACATCCCGTTCTTAGAGGCTTTCCAAGAGATGCCAGGATTTTCCAAATACTTAAAAGGTTTGATGACCAAGAAGAGATCCACCAAGAATGAAGTGGTGAACATGACTCACCGGGTTAGTGCTATTATTACCACAACCACCGTTGAGAAGAAGGAAGACCCGGGAGCATTCACCATTCCATGTACTATCGGGTTAAAATATTTTTCAAGGGCGCTTTGTGATAATGGTGCTAGTATAAATTTGATGCCTCTTGCTATTTAAAAGCAAGCGGGATTGGGGTTGCCAAGACCCACAAGTATGAGATTGCAAATGGCCGACCATTCAATCAAGAGACTGTGGGTATTGTTGATGATGTCTTAGTAAAAGTGGGGAAGTTCCTCCTCCCGGCCGACTTTGTTATCCTTGATTGTGCGGTCGACAAGGAAATTCCTATCATATTGGAAATACCATTACTTGCCACTGGAAGAGCCTTGATGGACTCAGAACGAAATGAAATCAAATTCCGATTGAATGATGAGGAAGTCACTTTCCAAGCTAGTAAGGGTTTGAAGTTGCCAAACGCATATGAAGGGATCTCGGTAATAGATGTTATTGATGAGGTAGAGGATGCTAGTGACATGATGATGGAGGAAGAGTGCCTTGGTGAGGCCTTGGCGGCAATATTGGTAAATTTTGATGGAGAGGACATGGAGGGGTATGTAGAAGCCGTGAATGCATTGGAATGACGTGGGTCCTACTCTTATGCACCGAAGAAGCTCTCTCTTGACTTAGAGAAGAGAGCCACTCCTCCCACAAAGCCTTCCATTCTGGAGCCACCACAACTTGAGCTCAAGCCACTTCCGTCACATTTGAGGTACAAATTTCTTAGCTTTAATGATACTTTACCCGTAATCGTTTCCTCTTTGTTGGATGATGTGCAGGTAGGAAGATTGTTAAATGTCTTTCGAGAACACCGACAAGCAATTGGATGGACAATAGCAGACATCCGAGAGATTCCCGTTGGAATTTGTGAGCATAAAATCCAATTGGAAGACGGAAGCAAGTCGAGTGTTGAACACCAAAGGAGGTTGAATCCATCGATGCTATAGGTGGTCAAGAAAGATATAATCAAGTGGTTAGATGTCGGGGTTGTCTACCCCATTGCAGATAGTTCATGGGTGATTCCGGTGAAATGTGTACCAAAGAAGGGAGGCAAGACAGTAATTCACAATGAAAAGAATGAGCTTATCCCTACACGGATGGTCATCGGGTGGAGAGTATGCATGGACTATCGGAAGCTCAACAGTGCCACGTGCAAAGATCATTTCCCTATGCCTTTTATTGATCAAATGCTTGATCGGCTAGCGGGAAGATAATTCTATTGCTTCCTCAATGGGTATTCCGACTATAACCAAATCAATATAGCACTGGAGGACCAAGAAAAGACGACATTCACTTGCCCATATGGAACCTTTGCCTTTAGCCGGATGCCGTTTGGTTTATGCAACGCTCTGGCTACCTTTCAAAGATGCATGATGTCCATCTTCTCAGACATGGTGGAGGATTTCCTTGAGGTTTTCATGGACGACTTTTCGGTGGTAGGTGATTCTTTTGAGCATTGTCTTGACAATCTTAGACAAATGCTCAAGCAATATGAGGAGACCAACCTTGTACTTAACTGGGAGAAATGCCACTTCATGGTGGACGAAGGCATTGTCTTGGGGCACAAGATTTCAAAACATGGCATAGAGGTTGATCGAGAAAAAGTTGAAATAATCTCCAAACTTCCTCCACCAACATCGGTAAAAGGTGTCCGAAGATTTTTAGGGCATGCCGAATTTTATCGGCATTTTATCAAGGACTTCTCCAAAACTACAAATCCTGTGTGCAAGCTCCTTGAAAAAGACGCCAAGTTTGTGTTTGATGAAAAGTGCCTTAAGGCATTTGAGGTGCTAAAATAGAAGCTCACCACGACACCCATTATTGTCACACCGGATTGGTCTCTTCCATTCGATCTCATGTGTGACGCCAGTGGTGTAGCTATTGGAGCAGTTTTTGATCAACGGCATAACAAGGTTCTTCATCCCATTTATTATGCAAGCAAGACACTCAACGGGGAACAAGTGAACTATACTGTGACAGAGCAAGAGCTTCTTGCCATTGTATATGCTTTTGAAAAGTTTCGAGCTTATTTGCTGGGGTATAGGGTGGTGGTGTATACCGACCATGCCGCTCTTCGCTATTTCATGGAAAAGAAAGATGTCAAACCCAGGTTAATCTGGTGGGTCCTCCTATTGCAAGAATTTGACTTTGAGGTCAAGGACCGTAAGGGCACAGAGAACCAAGTAGCGGATCATCTCTCTAGGCTTGAAGAAGACGAGCGACCGATCAATGATGCTTTACCTGATGAGCATATTTTGGCATTGTCTTTTTCATCTACTCCTTGGTACGCCGATATTGCTAAGTACTTGGTTAGTGACCTCATTCCGGATGGACTGGAAGCTTACCAAAAGAAGAAGTTTTTGAGAGAGTGCCGGCAATATTATTGGGAAGGACCATTCTTGTTTGGTATTTGTGCTGATAACATCATTAGGAGGTGTGTTCCAGAAGAAGAGATGATGTCAATTCTGAAGACATGCCATGACTCATCGGTTGGGGGTCATCATGGGGGTAATCGAATGGCAGTAAAGGTACTTGAATGTGGCTATTATTGGCCGTCGATTTATCAAGATGCAAATCAAATGGTCAAGGGTTATGACCAATGTCAGAGGTAGGGATCAATCTCTAAGAGGCATGAAATGCCAATGCACTTTGTGATGGAGGTCGAGATCTTTGATGTGTGGGGAGTTGACTTTATGGGCCCCTTTATAAGCTCATGTGGTATGAAATACATCCTGGTGGTTGTGGACTATGTGTCCAAGTGGGTTGAAGCAATTGCCCTACCATACAATGAGGCAAGGTGTGTAACCGCATTCTTAAAGAAAAATATATTCACACGGTTTGGCACTCCTAGAGCCATTCTGAGTGATGATGGGTCTCACTTCTGTAATAATCCTTTCACGGGACTACTAGAGAAATATGGCGTCAAGCATAAGGTGGACACACCTTATCACCCCCAATCAAGTGTCCAAGTTGAAGTTTCCAACCGGGAGATAAAGAACATTCTAGCAAAGATTGTTAATGCCAACATGACCGACTGGTCAAAGAAGCTAGATGACGTATTGTGGGCATACCGCACGGTGTACAAAACCCCTATTGGTACTTCACCTTACCGGTTAGTCTTCGGAAAGGCTTGTCATCTACCCATAGAATTGGAGCACAAAGCCATGTGGGCTTTAAAAAGGTTGAACTTAGACTGGGCTGAAGTTGTAAATTTGAGGTTAACACAACTCAATGAAATGGAGGAATTCCATTTCCATGCATATGAAAGTGCAGTTGTGTACAAGGAAAGGATGAAGTTCGTCCACAACAAAAAGATCTTAAAAAGGAGTTCAAGTCGGGTGACTTAGTTTTGCTTTTCAACTCAAGGCTCAAATTGTTTCCGTGCAAGCTAAAATCAAAGTGGTCCGGCCCATTCAAGGTGGTAGATGTATCCCCTTTTGGAGTTGTGGAATTAGAATCTGAGGATGGGCTCCGAACCTTCAAAGTAAATGGCCAGTGAGTCAAGCACTACTTGGGCACAGATGGAGAAAAACACTTGGTAGAATAGTTGGCTCTCAAAGATGGTCCATGCCCGACCAATGAGTAAGCCCAAAGAGGAGCCAACTTCGTCGTGCCGCGACGTTAAATCAAGCGCTTCATGGGAGGCAACCCATGTGTGGTAACATCCTTTTTGTTCTTTAATTTTTAATTTTGGTTAGATAGATTAAATTGAGCAATTTAAAGTGTGTGTTAGAGTGCAGGTGATCCAAAAATCCATAAAACAGGGTGAAATTGCGCATGAAATGAAAAAAAATCACTAAGAGAGGTTTGCTACATGTATGCGGTCGCATATTTACTATGCGGACTGCATAGGCATCGCATACCTGGACAGAGTGCTGGGGAAAAATTAGTTGCCAAAATGCGCAGAGGTGCACTTTGCAGACCGCATATCGTTTATACGATCACAAAGTGCACCGCATAATAGCTTTGAGGGAGACCTGAGCTAACACTACCGCATAACACTTATGCGGTCGCATAATGTGTTATGTGGTCACTTACGCACCGCATTCTCACCAGGTAAGTAACCCTACCCCCTTTGCATAACCTCCGTCATTTGCACATCAACACACACAACTCACACTTAAACAAAACAAAAAACAAAAAAAGAAGAGAGGAACACGATTTGCAATTAGACAAAGTGAACAAAGATCACATTGCTTGAATTCATCTCCTTGCTTGTGTCTCATTCATCTAACTCTAGTATGTCCTTCTTCCTTACCTCATTTCTGTTATTTTTAGTTTTAATTTTTGTTTGTTGTTCATGTAATTTAGTCCTTGGTTTTCTCTTTAATTTTGTGTCGTTCTTTTGGGTCATCATGAGAGTTCTTGCATAATTAAGTATGTTAGCTTGCTGGGTAGTGAATTTAGGAACCACCATTGTGGGTTAGAAACAAAACCATGGGGACGATGATGTTCTGCGGCCCGCAAAGTTGATGTGCGGTCCGCATTCATGCCGCAGAGGAAACCCTAGGTGGCCTGAGGAAGATGACAAAATGTGACAACTTTGCGATTGTATAAGCGATATGCGGACCGCAAAGCCACCGCATACCCAGACAGTCACTACCCAGTCTTGGCATGTTGTTTGCGGCAGTTCTCTGATCGCATATCCAACAATGCGGTGGATTTTGCAATCACATAGCGTGAGTACATTTTCTAGTGCTCAGTTTTGTGATGGGTATGAAAACCCCATAATGGATATGCGATCGCATAACTCATCGCATAATTGTTTCATCTCTTGCAGACTGATATTCGCGACAAGTTTGTGGTCCGCATAGTGGTTATGCGACCGCATAACCTGTCGTATTTTTTACTATTCTTTGTAACATTTTTCTATGATGTCTGCTATGTCTCTCACACTCCATTTCTTTACAGATATGGCTCCGAAGAAATCTATTGCTGGTAAAAAGAGGACCTCATCCGGCCATCTAGCACAACAAGCCAAACGTTCACGACAAGAACCATCCCGACCTATTTCTCAACATCCCTCCCAGTCTGATGAGGAGGAGACCATGCCCTCAGTCGACCTACAGGCTGAGGCAAGAAGAAAGAGGGGAGATGATTTCCAACTCCGGTTTGAGGTCACAAGCTTTAGGAGTCTGTATAAATAAGGGCTCATGAAATGAAAAATCCTCGAATAGAAACAGTTGAGTCTGAACGGGCTACAGGAGCAGTACCCTCACATACTGGAGAATATCAAGGATAGAAACTGGGATTGCTTCACTGACGTGCCTGATGATTTCAATGAAATAGTAGTGCGAGAGTTTTATGCATCATATGGGGCCTCCAGAACAGCGCATCACAAGCGTAATAAGGTCTTCTGTGAGTCGGTCATTGTTCGGGGCAAGTCGGTGCTTTGTGACAAGGACACAATAAATGACTTATACTTTAAAAGTTGGAGTCCGGGTACAACTAATTATTAGGCCAAATGGGCCAACAGAGATGGTGAGCGAGCCTGGATTGCCTCTGTGATCGCAAAGGGGACCCCTGCTTAGATTGACCCTTTGCACAAAATATTCAAGGAAGATCTTACATGAGAGGGTAGATTCTGGCTCAGCTTTGTCACATCTCGCTTGATACCATCCCGGAATAAGACTGACATAAAAATTGAGAAAGCTCTTCTCATTGCATGCATTATGACTGGGATCAAGATTGATGTCGGTGACATTATCTTCCGAGAGTTAGGGGTCCGAGCCAACCAGACCGCCACATCACTGCCCTTCACATGCTTGATCACAGCCCTCTATAAGGCGGTGGAAGTCCCTTCACTGCCACACTATGACAAGATGGGGAAAGCACTGAAGGATATTGATATCACATGCATTGGTGACGCGGTGCCACAGGTAGCCGCTGCTCTTCCAGAGATTCAGATCCAAATTCCTGCTGCTGCAGACACTTCAGACTCCCAGCCACCCACTTCTCCTCCGGCCACAGTGGCATCCACTGCCACCCCACAGTCCATCTCTCAGGCCACTATTGCTCAGCCTTCTGCTGCCCTGACAGCTCTTTCGAGGCTAGGTCTCTTAGCTCAGCATGCCAATGCGAAGGTAGACCGGCTTCTGAAGGACCTCCCCACTCTGATGAGGCAGGATCTTACTCCTATCCAGTCCTCAGTGACAGTACTCCAGCAGCAGCATGCATCTTATGAGGATCGCCTCCAGTGGATTGAGGTTCGACTTGAGAGGGTAGAGCGGGGTGAGGTTGGAGGCCTACCCAAGCTCCGTGATAAGGTTGACACACTGAAGACCGAGCTCTACAAAATGCAAAATCTGGAGTTCGATCTATCCTCTTTCATGCCCAAGGAAGGAGAGCAGGGAGCAGGCACGTCTGTGGAAGGGATAGACCTTGACTTCTCCACACCGATGACAGCACCTGAGCCACAGACTGTCGGGACTTCCCTGATTCCAGCTCCCCCTACACACATTGACATCCCTTCTCGGGATGATTTTGGACACTCTGCTGAGTCCGAGGCTGGGGAGACAAACGAGGAGGAGACAGACGAGGAGTCATGGTCCGATGAGGATGAGGGTCCTCAGAAGAAAGGCAAGTAGGTTGTCGTCCCTATAGTTGTAGAAAAGGAAGAAGAAGCAGCTATTCAGACAGCGATTGAGCACTCGCTAGTAGACATGGTCACCAAAGCAACATCATCGACCATTCCGCCATCAGCGCGAGGCTAGCAGCTCCCACGCCCAGTCCCATCATCAGGGCAGGTGGAGGTCACACCTCCACCCGTGGAGGTCACACCTCCACCCGTGGAGGTCACTCCTCAGGCTGCGATCTCATCAGTCCCAGCCTCAGTATCAGAGGGTGACCCCACTACCATTCGGCAGGATACATACTCCCATAGTTCTTAGTGCGCCCCAGGGATCCCCTAATACTCTAATTTTCATTTCTTATGCATTGGGGACAATGCATGCTTTTCAGTTGGGGGTGGGATACCCTTGTCTATCTTGTACATTTTTTTTAGTGATCTTGGTGTATATAAACAAATTTCTCTTCAACTCTTGTGTATAATTGTGTTGTCGTTGTACATATAAAAAAAACCAAAAATAATTAGATAGTTGTATGCATGTACATCTTTAGTAATTAGCAATGAATTTCCCTTGGTTTTTCTTCGCCGGGTTCTTTTCCAACGGTGTAATAGTAGAACCATGGCAGTAGAATGAAACATTTTGACTGGTTTGGTGTGAGTGTCTAGTTTCAAGCATGTATGGCTGTAAATAACCTATACCCTTCCGTTGTTTAAAAAAAACAAATAGTGTTGATCATCTGGGTGAACTTGAGGCTCGCTTTGTGACTCTATGCTTACTTAGAATGTTCTCCGAGTTGCCAAGTGTAAAACTATGTTGAGCCAAACAGTTCATGTGCCATGTGTGTTAGTTTTGTGTAAATAATTCTCGTGTTTACTTCTGTCATCTAGAACTTGCCCGGTTGGTCTTTCGATGCTCATGATAAGTATATTTAGTTGGAGAAATGACCTTAGGCAGTCTTTGTGTTATTTGAAAACCCAGTTAGCCTTTCAAGCTACCCATTGTATAGACATTATCACTAGTTACCCTATTTGAGCCTTTAACCTTTTCTTTGGTCACCTCATTACAAACCTTTCTCATTTTGTAAAATAATTCCCTCTTTTGAACCCGTCCCTTCTTTAACATTGAGAATGAGACTAAAAGCCTAAGTTGGGGGTGTGGTGTCAAGTTGGAAATTGGTAAGGTTGTACAATGAGTGTAAGAACCTATACCTCAAAGTGGTCACATGAAATTAGTCAAGCTCCGGGAAAAAAAAAAGAGAAAAGAAAAAGAAATATTTGTATATATATCGAAATATGGAGCCCTGAATAAAATTAGAGAGGTATTTAAGGTGGTTCGATGTTGGTAACTAGGAGCCAATGAGGGCTATGTGGTTTGAAAAGAAACAAAGGACAACAAGAAAGAAAAATGTGAGTAGTGTTCAACGAGGGTGTAGTCACTTGTACCCAAATGTTTATCCAACCCTTCCCTAAGCCTATATTACAAGCTTAAAAAGTCCTTATGGGATCTCCAACAGAATGTTCTTGAATAGGCAACAAATTAAAATAAGGGCAAGCTTATGGTATGATGTGTTGTAACACTTGAAACTCTTTGTGAGAGTGGGTGTCTTTGTGAATATGTCCCTTTTGTTGTTATTGTAAATATTGTGAGTTTGGGACTTTCTTTCTGGTGAGTGCATTTGAGCTGTGAGGTCTAACAGAAGTTGAGCTCTTGAAGTCGAATGCAAAGGCATTCAGCTGAGAGTAACGTTTTGTCAAATTAGTCGAGGCTCAAAGTTCACAAGTTGATCAGTTTCTTTGTAAATAGCAATGATTGTTCAGGAAGGGTAAATAAACAAAATTGCATGCTTGTAATACTGACAATTAACACCGTCCACTGAAACTATTATTTCATGTCGTTTAGTTGGAGTCTAGAATAGGATAGAGTTGTTTTAGTTTCTTGAGGACAAGCACGAGTTTAAGTTGGGGGTGTTGATATGCCGAAGAATTTCGGCACATTTAGTATCAATTGCTTAGATTTTAGCTCGTTTTAAATGCAATTTCTTTAATACTTATGTAATTTTGATGTTTTGCAGTACATGAAGCTTGAAGACCCAAAAACATAGAAATGGAATCAAAAAGCCGAAGAAAGACAATAATGGGCAAAATGTGACCGCATAGTTGAAAATGCGGATCGCAAATCCAACATGCGGACCGCATAATGCCCAGGTGAACCGCAGAGTCCAACAGTGAGTGTGGCCAAATCAAAGTGAAGAAATGCGGTCCATTATGCGACCGAATAACAGGTTTGCGGGCGGCATAATGGATTGCAAACCTCCTATAAAAGTGGCTGAGAGCATAAATGTGATGACACTATGTGGCCGCATATCAACAATGCGGCCGCATATCAACCATGCGGACCGCATAACTAGAATGCGGTGACTTCCTGGAACTAGGGTTTTGAAGATGCGGTGAGATTGAAGAGAATGCAGATTGCATATCTGTTATGCGATAGAAATACGGTCGCATATATGACTTGGAAGGGAATTTTTGTCCGAAATTGGCCCCGAATTTTAGCCCACTATAAATAGATTTATTGGGGTTTTGTGGGGGCATCTTGTCTGAAAAAAGAGCTACAATCCAAACTTTGAATAGTCCCATCTTTTGGAAGCTTTCAAGTGAAGAATCTTGCATTTTTTTAAGTATTTATGACATTTAATATTCCTTTGCTTTTGTATTTTAGCATGTGTGGCTAGTTTTAAATACTAAGTTTGTGGACCCTAAATGAGTGTAATGTCAATGGGTGTTTAATATTGAATATATGTATAATGGTTGGTTGATATTTACTTACTTCTCATTCTTCATTTATTGTTAGTGGTTGCAAACATTAGCAAGCGCCATTATATTCTTTCTCTACTTGGAAAAGTGGGTTAGGGTTTGGTAGGAGTAAATATCAAAGACTCAAGGTTTTAAACCTTGTTTAATGGAATCGCTTAGGAATAAGTGTATTTTATTTGGCATAAATTGATTACTCTTAATTGCAACTCTTTTATATTTGAAAAAATCATAAAGAGAAATACTACCCAACCAATTGGAAATATTGGGTAGTCATTTAGAAATCATTTGCATATCAAAAGGACATTCCATTAGAAATATATCATATTAACATCGGTAGCATTACATTTAATTGAAGGGAACACAACCTTGGTTTAGATAATCAAATTAATTACAACCTTATTTAATCATCCTTGTTATTAAATTACAACTCAATCCACTGCAATACTTTTGTTACTCTAACGGAATAGAAATACGAGTTAAATTAAGATTCACACTACTCAAGTAAACTTTTCACGCCTATTCCCTGTGGGATTCGACCCCAACCTCGTTGGTTTACTATATTTGACATCGATCGCTTTACACTATTTTAAGGTGTAATTTGAGTGTATCACTAGTCAGGCCTGAGGCAGAGTCCTCCGACGCTGTTATTACAACTATCATCTCAGTTTGTGATAGAGCTGCTTCAGTTTTGTTTGGTCCGGGGTCTACTTATTCTTATGTTTCATCCTGTTTTGCCTCTTATTTGGGGGTGCCCCGTGATTCCTTGAGTGTTCCTATTATGTGTCTACACCGGTGGGGGATGCTATTGTGGTAGATCGTGTGTATCATTCGCCCATAGTATTCATTGAAGGTCTTAAAACTAGTGTGGATCTTTTACTCCTAGACATGGTCGATTTTGATGTTATATTGGGCATGGATTGGTTGTCTCCTTATTATGCCATCTTCGACTGTCACGCCAAGACAATTACCTTAGCATTTTTGGGGTTGCCTCTAGTAGAATGGAAAAGGGACTCCTGGTCATTCTCCCAACCGAGTGATTCCATATGCCAAGGCTCGCCGCATGGTGGAGAAGGGGTGTTTGGCTTATTTGGCTCATATTCGTGACTCTGATGCCGAGGTTTCTTCTATAGAGTTAGTTCCTATTGTTCGTGAGTTTCCCGAGGTATTTCCTGCAGACATGCCGGGGATTCCACCCAACAGGGATATTGATTTTTGTATTGATGTGGCTCCGGGCGCTCAACCCATTTCTATTCCTCCATAACGGATGGCCCCACCAGAACTGAAAGAGTTGAAATAACAGTTGCAAGACTTGCTAGATAAGGGTTTCTCACACCTAGTGTCTCGCCTTGGGGTGCACCGATTTTGTTTGTAAAGAAGAAAGACGGGTCGATGAGGATGTGTATAGATTACCGGCAGCTGAATAAAATTACTATCAAGAATAAGTATACGTTGTCGATGATTGATGACTTATTTGATCAGCTTCATGGTGCTAGAGTATTTTCGAAAATTGATTTGAGATCGGGCTATCATCAGCTAAAGATTAGGGCGTCCGATGTTCCTAAGACAACCTTTCGGACGAGGTATGGGCACTACAAATTTTTGGTTATGTCCTTTGGGCTGACTAATGCTCCAACAACCTTTAATTTGATGAATAGGGTTTTCAAGCCCCATCTGGACTCTTTTATGATCGTGTTTATTGATGACATTCTAATATACTCCCACAGTCGGGAAGAGCATGAGCAGCACCTCTGTATAGCCCTCTAGACTTTGAGAGATAATCAGTTGTATGCCAAGTTTTCAAAATGTGAGTTCTGGTTAGATTCAGTAGCCTTCTTGGGTCATATCGTATCAGCTGAGGGTATTCAGGTTGATCCTAAGAAGATAGAGGAAGTCAATAACTGGCCTAGACCCACTACAACCACGGAGATCAGAAGTTTCTTGGGTTTGGCGGGTTACTATCGTCGCTTTGTGGAGGGGTTCTCATCCATAGCAGCCCCAATGACTAAATTGACTCATAAAGGAGCCCCATTTAAATGTTCAGACGAGTGCGAGGCGAGCTTTCAGAAGCTCAAGACATCCTTGACTTCAGCACCGGTGTTGGTGTTACCATCAGGTTCGGGTTCTTTCATGGTGTATTGTGATGCTTCCCGAGTTGGACTTGGAGCAGTATTGATGCAGGATGGCAGGGTGATTGCATATGCATCTCAGAAGCTAAAAGTCCATGAGAAGAATTATCTTGTCCATGACTTGGAGTTGGCAGCCATTGTTCATGCATTGAAAATTTGTAGGCACTATCTTTATGGCGTGTCGTGTGAGGTTTTCACTAACCATCACAGTCTCTAGTACTTATTTAAGCAAAAGGATCTAAATTTGAGGCAGTGGAGATGGTTAGAGTTACTGAAGGATTATGATGTCATTATATTGTCTCACCCAGGGAAGGCCAACGTGGTGGCCGATGCACTGAGTAGGAAGGCGGTGAGTATGGGCAGCCTTGTGTATATTCCATTCGGTGAGAGACTGTTAGCTTCAGATATTTAGACGTTGGCTAATCAGCTCGTGAGGTTGGATATTTCGCCCAGCAGTGTTCTAGCTTGTACAGTCGCTTAGTCTTCTCTAATTGAGCGTATCCGAGAGCGGCAAGATGATGACCCGCATTTGATGGTTCTTAGGGACACAGTTCGGCACGGTGGTGCCAAGAAGGTTACAGTTAGAGATGACGGTGTTTTGAGGATCTAGGGTCGTATATATGTGCCTAATATTGATGGCCTTCGTGAGTTGATCCTTGAGGAGGCTCACAGTTCTAAGTATTCTATTCACCCAGGTGCATCCAAAATGTACCAAGACTTGAGGCATCATTATTGGTGGAGAAGGATGAAAAATGACATTGTTGCGTATGTGGCTTGTTGCTTAAATTGTCAGCAGGTAAAATATGAGAATCAAAGACCCGGTGGTTTGCTACAGCATATAGAGATTCCTGAGTGGAAGTGGGAGCGTATCACTATGGACTTCGTTGTTGGACTCCCACAGACTCAGAGGAAATTTGACGCAGTTTGGGTTATTGTGGATAGGCTGACTAAATCAACACATTTCATTCCTGTGGCGAGTACTTATACTTCGGAGCGGTTGGCTGAGTTATATATTCGGGAGATTGTTCGCCTTCATGGTGTGCCCGTGTCTATCATTTATGACCGGGGTACGCAGTTTACTTCGCACTTTTGGAGGGCATTTCAGCGTGAGTTGGGTACACGGGTTGAGTTGAGTACAACATTTCATCCTCAGACGAACGGACAGTCCGAGCGTACTATTCAAATTTTGGAGGATATGCTACGAGCCGGTGTTGTTGACTTTGGAGGTTCTTGGGATCAATTCTTACCATTAGCTGAGTTCGCCTACAACAACATCTATCAGTCGAGCATTAGATGGCCCCCTATGAGGCGTTATATGGTTGTGTCGATTGCCAGTTGGATGGTTTGATCCGGGGGAGGCTTGGTTGTTGGGTACATACTTAGTGCAGGATGCCTTGGATAAGGTTAAGATTATTCAGGAGAGACTTCATGCAGCTCAGTCTAGGCAAAAGAGTTATGCCGATCATAAGGTTCGTGACATGGCATTCATGGTTGGAGAGAGGGTATTGCTTCGTGTGTCGCCCATGAAAGGTGTTATGAGGTTTGGAAAGAAGGGTAAGTTGAGCCCTGGGTATATCAGGCCGTTTGAGATTCTTGATAGAGTGGGGCAGGTAGCTTATAGACTTGCGTTATCCTCAATTCATCATGTATTCCACGTGTCTATGCTCCGGAAATATCACGGTGACACGTACCACGTGTTAGATTTCAGCTCTGTCCAATTGGACAAAGACTTGACTTATGAGGAGGAGTCGGTAGCCATTTTAGACCGGCAGGTTTGTCAGCTAAGGTCTAAGAGTTATCCTTCAGTTCGAGTGCAGTTGAAAGGTCAGTCCGTTGAGGCAGCTACTTGGGAGTACGAGTCGGACATGCAGGGTAAATATCCACACTTGTTCGCCAATTCAGGTAATTTTCTATGTCCGTTCGAGAACGAACGTTTGTTTTAGAGGTGAAGAATGTGATGACCCAAAAGGTCATCTTCTGTTTTAGAAGTCAAAACTGTGTTCCGAGGCCTTGAAAACCTCTTTCTATCTCACCTCATTTTGCATGCACAGTCCGGGCGTATATCCGGAAAGCTTTTATATGAAAAATTGAGAAAAATGCTAATTTTGTCTTTAAAAATTAAATTTAAGTTGACTTTGGTCAACATTTTGGGTAAATGGAACCGGATCCGTGATTTGACGGTCCCGGAGGGTCCATAACAAAATATGGGACTTGGGCGTATGCTCGGAATCGAATTTCGAGGTCCCAAGCCCGAGAAATGAATTCTTGAAAGAAATTATTTTACTGAAAATATAAGAGTTTTTGGAAAATTGATCATATTTGAAATTGATGGTATCGGGCTCGTATTTTGGTTCCGGAGCCCGGTACATGTTTAATATGATATTTGAGTTATGCCTGTAAAAATTGGTAAGAAACGGGGGTCATTTGACGTGGTTCGGACCCGTAGTTGTGAAATTTGAACTTTGAAAGTTTTGAGATTTTTCTTTGATTTCTATGCTAAATTCGTTGTTTAAGATGTTATTTTGGCGATTTGATCGCGCGAGTAAGTCCGTAGGATATTTTTAGGGTTGTGTGCATGTTTGGTTTGGAGCCCCGAGGGCTCGAGTGAGTTTCGGGTAGGTTTCGGGGTGTTTAGAATTGAAAATTCTCTGATGGTGCACCAGTTCTGGTGTGCCCGCACCTGCGAGCCCTTTTCCGCAGGTGCGACAGGTGCGGTATTTAGCTTCGCAGGTGCTCATCAACAGATGCGGACGGCTTCCCGCAGGTGCGGCCCCCAGTGAGTCTGTTTATTTCCGCAGGTGCGACTAGTTTTCCGCACCTGCGAGGGTCGGGCAGTGAAGTTTTTTTAAACAAAGCTCCAGCCGTTTTCTTTTCAATTCTCACAAAAATAGAAGACTTTGGGCGATTTTCTCAAAGATTTTCTTCCCAAATCATAGGTAAGTGTCCATTAACTAATTTTTTTCAACTTTCTAATGTTTTTCATCAACTTTCATAAAAAAAAAATCTAGGGTTTTAATGGTAGAAAATTGAGGATTTGGGTAGAGTTAGAAATTTTTGTATAATTGGAATTTAGACCTCGTTTAAGAGTCGGATTCCGAAACTAATTACATATCCGGGCTTGTGGGCGAATGGATGATCGGGTTTTGGTCCGAACCTCATATTTTGACCAAGCGGGCCCGGAGTCATTTTTGACTTTTTGGAAAGAATGATAGAAAACTCATAATTAAGCATTGGGGCTAAATTATTTGGCAATTATTGATATTATTAAGCTAATTATGATTAGATTCGAGTGTCTGGAGGTGAATTCAAGAGGAAAAACTATAATTAAACAGTGAGTGGCCTGTAAAGTTGAGGTAAGTGCTTAGTTTAACCTTGACTTGAAGGAATAGGAATCCCCAACTTAATTGTTATGTGAAATTGTATGTGTGTGGTGTATATGTGAGGTGACGAGTATCTATGCACCACCAAATTGTCTTCTTACATGATCCCTTCCCCGTTTTCAATTTAATTGCTCATGTTTTAATTGTTTCATGTTCATTGTTGTTTCTATGATTACTTGGCTTGTTAATATTGTTAAGTCTGGTTGCAATTATTTTTGAAAAAGTATTAGTGTTTTCCTTGGTTTTATTGTGGTACCTAAAGATTGAGTGGGTTGACATTGTTTTACGAGATATATATATGTATTCCTGTTGGTTCCATTTTTGTGATAATATTGATGAGTCTATGAGAAGTACAGTTTTTTGGTTACAATTGTTGAGATAAAAATATTGTAAAAGGTTTGGCCTGAATTGTGAAAATTCTTGATAAATAAACAAATTGATAGTGATAAGGGTGAATAACAAGATAGTGATAAGGGTGGACAGATGAGGTAAATGATAGTGATAAGAGTGGACGGATGAGGTAAATGATAGTGATAAGGGTGGACATGGGAGATAAATGATAATGATAAGGGTGGACAGGTGGGATCGGGTTGCATGCATCAACAAGACAGTGATAAGGGAGGATATTTGTTTGTTACTGATTTTAAACACAATGATTTAGAAAAATTACGGTTTTACTCTACTGTTTCTTATATTATGCACATACGGTTATTTTAAAGTAAAGTTTGGAAATTTATGTGAGATCTTGATTACAGCTGAGGCCTGGAATAGGCGACTGAGTTATTCTATTTATTGTTGTTGTTTATCTTTCTTATTTGTGTAGAATTGTTTTATTGCTTTATTCTTATCTATGTTGCTACAGGTTAAGTTATAATTGCCCCGCCGTAGCCTCGTCACTACTTCGTCGAGGTTAGGCTCGGCACTTACTCAGTACATGGGGTCGGTTGTACTGATACTACACTCTGCACTCTTTTGTGCAGATCCAGGTACCGGCCAGCAATATAGATTTTAGTAGCGGCTATCCATTATCCGGAGACACGAGGTATATCTGCCGACGTTCGCAGATCCCAAGAGTCTTCTTTTAGTTCGTAAAGACTGTTTTATATTCTCTCAAAACAGTTATATTATTTCTTTCAGTTCATTATTTGTAGTATTCTTTAGTAGTTCGTGAATTGTGACACCAGACCCTGGGGTAGTCTTAGAGTTATTTATATAATTAGTTCGTGGCTCGGTTTATTTATTTGTTTATTATTTCATATTTGGAGTTATTTTTTGGGAACCATTAGATTAAGTTTACTTAAATTTATTTTATTATGTTTAAATTGATAATCAAAGGAAAATAGCTAATCGAACTCTAACATTGGCTTGCC
>ML436201.1:0-30778 GCA_005239525.1 Nicotiana knightiana | reverse complement strand
CATATATATATATATATATATATATATATATATATATATATATATATATATTATATATACATAGAGTTCTCTAAAAAATTATACTAGGAAAAATAGGTATCAGGTTGCAGAAACTATAATTAGTAATGCATCACGCAGTAAAACACCAAATAAGGGCATGCATAACTAGCAGAAAATCAAGATTCTAAAACTTCCCTCCGAAAACATGATATAATAAGTATTGTACACAAGGAGATAAAAACATCAGAATCTCTCACTAGACAACGGACATACAACTGCACAAAAAGAATGACTCTAGAGCGATTACTTTGGCATAAGAAGGCACGCAGATAATCTTCCATTATACACAAATTCGGCCTATCATACTGTGCATTACCTAATGTAAGGAGATATGTTATCAATTTACTTCATGTGAGCTCTCAACTCCTTAAAAGAAATAATTGAAAATCAACTTGGTAAGCTTGCTATTCACCTGAAGCATTAACCATACATTAGTTCTCCAAAGTATAACCATTCAAATAATACAAAGTAGTAAGGCAATTAAGTGNATATATATATATATATATATATATATATATATATATATATATATATATATATATATATATATATGCGAGTTTATGGTATATATGGTGTAACGATCCGACCGGTCGTTTTGAGCTCTAGCTCGTCGTTCAGCGGTTTGAAGTCGTGAGCAGCACAATTTTAGGTATTATGACTTGTAGGTGTGGTCGGAATTGAATTTCGCAAAGTTTAGAGATTTGGAAAGAAAATTCTCATTTCAGAAGCCTTAAGTTGGAGAAACGGACTAATATTGGAATTTTGAGTAAACAACCTCAGAATCAGGAGTTGAAGGTTCCTGCATGTTAGGACGATGATTTCAGACTTGGGCGTATGTCTGGATCGGGTTTTGGATAACCTGGGAGTGTTTCGGCGTATATTATGGAAGATAGCATTTTAGAAGAATTTCATAAATTTGGGTTGTAAGTCATTTTAGAGTTATTGATATCCGTTTGGGATTTTGAGCCTTGGAATAGCTTCGTACGGTGATTCTAGAGTTGGGAGCGCGATCGGAAGTGAATTCGGATGCCCGTAGGTCATTTTGAAGTCATTTGGCTAAAGATAGAAATTTGAAGATTTTTTAGAAATCCGACCGGAAGTGGAAATTTTGATATCGGGGTCAGAACGCAATTCTGGGAGTTGGAGCAGGTCTGTAATGTCAAATTTGACTTGCGTGCAAAATTTGAGGTTAATCGGACGTGATTTGATAGGTTTCGGCATCGAATGTGGAGGTTTGAAATTTCAAATTCATAAAGTTTGAGTTTGAGTGCGATTCGTGATTTCAGCATTGTTTGATGTGATTTGAGGCCTCGAGCTAGTCTGTGGGATGTTATGGGATTGAGTCATGTGATTTGGACAGGGTCCCGGGGGCCTCGAGTGTGTTTCGGAGCAATTTCGGACCATTTTTCTCTGCTTTGCTGCTGCTGTCTTCTGGTGTATCTGGTGTGCTATGCGATCGTGGTACCTTTTTTTCACGATCCAAAATCCATAAGGTCGTGATGGCGTCGGACACCATTGTCAGGCAAGCCAATGATTAATAGTTAAGTTAAATTCCCATTTTAATATTTGCAAATCGTTACATAATAACAATCGAATAAAAATCTGCTAAGCAAATTTGAAAGATTAAACATCCATTTTGAAATTAAAAAAAAGCTTTACAAACACATCCCAGAAACCTGTGTCACAAGTGCATGAGCGAACTTCAAGGAATTTGTACAAATACTACCATGCATGTCCGAAATACAAGTTGGACAAGGACTTTAAGATAAAAATGAATACAACACGAGAGGAAGATTCTGCGGGTCGTCTCCGGGTGATGCAACTCGTCTAAGTCTCCACGTCAACCACAATGCTGTGAGGGTACCTGTGCAATAAAATGCATAGCAAGTGTAGCATGAGTACGAAAACAACGTGTAATCAGTAAGTATCCCGCCTAACCTCAGACAGGTAGTGACGAGAGGTCGAATTAGACACTTGCTAGAAGTCAATTTAATAAGAATAAAGGAAAACACTAAGCATGAATATCACAGAAGGTTTAACAAGTAATGATAGGAAACATCAACTACTTCTCACATTCCTTTTCCAACTTTAAAACCTTTATCATTTCAGTTGCAAATCTCATAAAATCCAGGCCAGCAAGCAGTCAAAGATCACAAGAAGTACGCAGCAAATATCATGCTCAAACAATATCGAGGGTCGAACGGCGTGGACCAACAATAATAAACTGTGCACTGCTGAGGGTCGGATGGCTCGAACCATAGATGCATCTATCTACCCCGCTCGTGAATCGATCGTGCGACGTGGTTATACATAAATACAGGGTTATCCTGCTCGCGAATCACACATGCGACTCAGGCACCCATAGCTACATGTATTCACACAATAAGTCCACATTTATCACGAAAGCAGTTACACATGGAAGTGGTAAAATTCTTCTTAAAGGATCACGAAAAAATAGCATTTAAATCTTTGTTTTGAACCCATTTGCCAAGTTTAATAATATTCAATAATATAACCGTATCAGGAACACAATCAACCACGGAGGAATCAATTCTCTTTCTAAACGATTAAGAAACGTACACTCTAGCCTTCTTAGGAAATAAATTACCAATTCAATAGCAGTACTAGTCTAATATTATTGAAAGGATAACATGTACAACACGTAAGGCATGCTAGTGGGTCCTAGACTACCCGGACATTAGCATATTAGTAGCTACGCACGGACTCCCGTCACCTCGTGCATACGTAGCCCCGGAAAATAATAGCATGTATTCATTTAGTTCACCTATGGGGACAATTCCCCCTCACAAAGTTAGAAAGGAGACTTACTTTGCTCCGAAATTCCATAACCGGCTTTCAAGCCCTTCCGACGACTCCAATGGATGCACAATGCCCCAAAACTATCCAAATAACGACAAACCAATGAAATTATATTCTAATATTTGTTAACAATTCAAATTATATAAATTCCCATCTCCGCTCAAGGAATTGACCAAAATGCCCTCGGGCCCACGTGCCCGGATTCTGAAATTTCTCGAAGATAAACTCTACACGTAGTCGTACTATCTCAAATATACAACTTACTCTATTTTCCATGCTCAAATTCGTGGTAAAATCAAAAAATACAAATTTCTAGGTTTTCCTCCAAAAATCCCAATTTCCTACTAATTTCCATATCTAAATCCATGTAAGATCACATATTTAACTCAAAAATAGGAAGAAATGACTTACCTATTGTTGCTTGGTGAAAAAATCCCTCCTTGATCTCTCCAAAATTGTCCAAACCAAATGAAATAAATGGGCCAAAACTCGTGTTTAAAACAATCTGTCCAGGCTTCATCGAGTTGTACCTTGTGTTGTGTAGGTTGTACATCCTATTATAATTTTCCCTTGTTGTACACCTTCTGTTAAAACGACCATAACACCTTGTAGAAATATCAAAATGACATACAGTTTGAAGATTTAGAAACTAGACTAGATGATCTTTTATTTGATATGTTGTAAACCATATAACTCTTTATATATTACGAGATATGATCTTCCAAAGTCGGCTCCATATATCAGTAAATTCTACTGAAACTTCTTCACCCGCCATCTTCAATCGATCATAACTTTCTTATCAAATGTCCAAATCATGAATGGTTTAACTTTCTGGAAACTAGAATGCAAGGGCTACAACTTTTTTGATTTTGAAAATTTTCAAATTCCTTATTCATTTTGATATATATGCTTTCAAAGTTAGCTCTTCGATGCATCAGTTGCTGTCCAAAACAGATTTGCAGCAGAAATTTCAGCAGCTATTTTGGCCCGAAATCCATTCCGTTAGCCTTCCGAAATCCACCCGGGGCCCTCGGGAGCTTAACCAATTATACCAACATGTCCCAAATCATTATATGGACTCGCTCGAGGCCTCAAATCACATCAAACAACGTCGAAATCATGAATCGCACTCCAATTCAAGCTTTATGAACTTTGAAATTTCAAACATCTACATCCGATGCCGAAACCTATCAAATCACGTCCGATTGACCCCAAATTTTGCACACAAGTCATATTCGTCATTATGGATCTGCTCCAACTTTCAGATTGGAATCCGACCCCGATATCAAAAAGTCAAACTCTCGGTCAAACTTCTCAAAAACCTTCAAATTTCTATCTTTAGCCAAATGACTTCAAAATGACCTACGGACATCCGAATTCACTTCCGATCGCGCTCCAAACTACAGAATCACCATACGAAGCTATTCCCAGAATCGTAATCCTAAACGGATATCAATAACACCGAAATGCATTTCAACCCAGACTTATGAACTTTATTCTAAAGTGCTAACTTCTATAATTTGCGCTGAAATGCTCCCGGGTCATCCAAAACCCGATCCGAACATACGCCCAAGTACGAAATCATCATATGAATCTGCTGGAACCTTCGAATCCTAATTCTGAGGTCGTTTACTCAAAAATCTAATCTTAGTCAATTCTTCCAAATTAAGGCTCCCGAAATGAGAATTTTCTTTCCAAATTGACTCCGAACTTCCTGAAACTCAATTCCGACCATGCATATGAGTCATAATACCTGAAACAAAGATGCTCATAGCCTCAAACTGCCGAACGACGTGCTAGAGCTCAAAATGACCGATCGGGTCGTTACACTTGTGTGCGATCGCATATAAGGAAATTTGAGGGCTACTGGATTGGCTTGTACGTTCGCGGAGAAGGGAGTGTGAACGCGATGGCTTGGGGTGTTATCTCTACATGAACGCGGGGTAAGGTGTGAAAACGCGTAGAGGAAAGGGGAGATGGGGGCCTGGGGGGTCTTTGGCCTATGCGAACGTAGGGAGGGGACCGCGAACGCGGAGTGTTGGATCGAGGAAGATATGCGAACGTGTTCGGGGGTATGCGAACACAGAGAGTAAATTGGGGCCTGGGCAGATTAATTTATATGCGAAATGTTGGCCATTCCCTTCATTTGTTTCATGGATGTGGGTGATTTTGAGGAGCTTCAAGAGGGGTTTTCCATCAAGCATCACTAGGTAAGTAATTTCTTCATGTTTTAAAAGTAAAATACAAGTATATTCATGGAATTAGACATGAAAATTGGTAGGAAATCGGGAAATCTTAAAGAAACCTAGAAAATGGTAATTTGAATTTTTAGCCACGAATTTGAGCATGGAATTTAGAGTAAATTGTATATTTGAACTAGTAAAGCTATGGATAGAATTTATCTTCGAGAAATTTTGGATTTCGAGCACGTGGGCCCGAGGGAATTTTGGTCATTTCACTGAGCGGAGTTGGGAAATTATATAATTTGGAATTGTTGCAAATATTAGAGTATATTTTCATTGGTTTGTCGTTGTTTGGATAGTTTCGGAGTGTTGTTAAACGATTTGAGTAATCGGAAGGGCTTGGAGATTGGTTATGGAATTTCCGAGCGAGGTAAGTCCCCTTTCTAACTTTGTGAGGGGGAATTGTCCCCCTAGGTGAACTAATTAAGTATGTGTTACTATCTGCGGGGGGTTACGTACGCACGAGGTGACGGGAGTCCATGGGTAACTACTATTATGCCATGTCCGGGTAGCCTAGGACCCACTAGCATGCCTTACCTGTTATACATGTGATCTTGTCTGTAACATTAGACTGCTAATATAATCGAATTTTTTATTGAATGACTAAGGAAGACTAGAGTTTATTTTCTTAATCATCTAAAAGAGAATTGATTTCCTTCACGGGCAATTTTATTTCCGGATAAGGTTATATTATTAAACAGTATAAAAACTTGACAATGAATTTCGAGAAAGGCTTTGAATACTATTTTGTGGTTTTTAAAAGAGAAATATGTCATTTACTTGAGTATTTATTTTCCCGACGTATTCGCGGTGCATTGTTGATTGTGCATGTCTACATGTGACCGCTTCGCAAATTTACATTCCGCGAGCGGAGTGTTAGTTCCCCCACTCTCATGGGAGCGGGAAGTACGCCATGGTGGACTGAAAGATGCACTTATGGTACGGGCCATTCGATCCTCGGCAGTGCACGGATATGATTATTTTATTGAAAGATGCACTTATGGTTCGGGTCGTTCGACCCTCGGTAGTGCATAGACATGTTTATTTTATTTGGAAGGTGCACTTATGGTACGGGCCGTTCGATCCTCGGCAGTGCACAGAGATGATTATTACGATGGCTCAGTCCGGTTGTCCTTATCCCGTTTGCACATGCTAAATTGTTAAATGTTTTTTTTTCATGGATTTTTGGAGTGATAAGATATTTTGGGGGGAAATAAAGAAGTAATTGTTTAATTAAGACATTTGGGGGAAAATGAGGAAGCAGTAACTGGTTATTTACTTCCAGTATTTACTTGGATTTCAGTGCCTTATATATTTGATGCTTTACTACCTTTACATGCCTACCGTGTTCATCATGTGCTGTTAAATTAAGTTGTTAGACCTTAGTAAGTGTCTAATTCGACCTCTCGTCACTACCTCTCTGAGGTTAGGCGGGAGACTTACTGAGTAGACGTTATTTTTGTACTCATGCTACACTTGCTGTGCGTTTTTATTGCACAGGTACTTTCATAGTGACATGGCTGGTTTGGAGACTTAGGCGATCCACAGCTGACAGAGTCTCCCTCATACTGTATTTATTTTCATTTTAAATTCTTTGTCCAATTTATATTTCGGACAAGCTTTGCTGATTGTATAAATTCTTAAAAAATTGCTCATGTACTTGTGACACCGGGTTCTAGGATGTGTTGGGATATATTTGCTAAAATGGAATATTCAAACCATTGTTTTACTTAACCGATTTTATTTAGTTAATATGTAATTAAGTGAAAGGAAATGATTATTCATAAATGTTAAAACAAGAATTTATTTCAACTATTTAATGATTGGCTTGCCTGGCAGTGGTGTTCGGCGCCATCACGACCTTTGTAGATTTTGGGTCGTGACAACATGTTATCAGAGCTCTAGGTTCCCTTAGGTCTCACGAGTAATGAGCAAGTCTAGTAGAGTCTTGCGGATCGGTACGGAGACGTCTGTACTTATCTTCGAGAGGCTACAGGGTTGTTAGGAGTACTTCCCTTCTTGATTCCTCATCATGCGATTTGATTCCTTTGAGGCTTGTGCCTATGTTTATTCCTACTCAATCTTACGCGTCGCGAAACGCTTGCTATGAATCAGGAATTTGAGGAATTGAAATGGTGCCATGGGTGCGGTGCGGGATGTTCCTCCCTGCGAAGTTGATTGAGGCTATTGTCGTTGCCCTATGGAAGGATAATATGTTGTTTCAGCTCAGTAGCTGTGTTTCTGAGAGCATTGGGGTTATGCTCAGGTTGTGATGATTATGATTGGTTATCGTGCGATGTCGATATGATGGTAGAACGCTTGCCCATATGTTGAGTCTTGATGAATGGTTTGAAGGGAGGTCTTCTCAGAGCGTGATTTTGAGATTTCGGTATTTTTGTTCCGGCAGAGAAAAGTCATTTGGATTATGAATGGACCGGTTGGGGTTGATAAAATAGTAAGGCTTGGTGTTTTCAAGTAAGGTGGAATATTCCCTTGTGATGTGTTATCATCGTCCTTGATCGGATGGAATGTGTTAAGTTCATCAGTGCCATGGTTTCTTCGGGTGCATGGGGCCAGAGTATTGTGAAGAAGTATTGAAGAATGCGGTCGGCAGAGACCGTGAGGTGCGGTGGTTCGGTACCGGATAAGTGTTGATAATGAAGGCATGCTAGTGAAAGGTGATCTTCGGAGAGATGGAAGTCGTGGTGATTTGCTGGTTTAAGGGCTACAGAGAATGATATTGAATTGAGGCTAGGCGGTGGTTCCATTTCTAGGAGGCCAGGTGTAGGAAGCGGAAGTCGAGCAGTCGTAAAGTGGGGGAGTCCCACCATCTGCAGTTGGATTACAGGATTGTGTTAACATAGGGTTGCGGATTGTCGGCGTGTCGGCAAGTTATTATAGCTAAGGGAAAGGAGTAAAATGGTGATTGTGTGTGGGATTTGATGAATGTGTGCAAAAGTTGGCCCTGTCGGACCAGGGTTAGGCTTTGGAAGATTCAGAATTTTGCTTAAGGCATAGGTGAGTTGTCAGGATAGTGACTCGGTCACGTGGTTCATTGAAAAGGGTGTCCATGTGCTTGAAGAGCCTTGGAGTTGTTGCATTCGTGGTCAGTCAGAGTGGGTGACTCTCAATAGCGGTCCTAGTGAATTCAAAAGTTAAGAATGCGGCGTTTAAGGGTTTCAGGCGGCAGTATGATCAAGGATTGAGCTTATGCAGCGTAATTCCTTAGAAAAGGAAAATGGTTGGGGTTCTATGATATGTTTCAGCGTGTAGGATAGTATTGGAGGAGTGAGAAAAATAAACTTCGGGTTGTAGAAAGATTTTTAGGAGGGTATGAGACGGGTTGCGGGATTTAGGCAGCATAGCCTCGTGAATCAAGGTCACTCGGGATGAGTGAGGGTTGAGTTTGCAGTAAGTTGAAGGAATTTGATGTTATTCCTGAGGCAATTGAAGATAATTAAAAGAAGATAAATTGATTAGCCATGGTTGAAATGGAACCCTTACGGCAGTGATTAGTTCTTTCGATGTGATTAAGTTATGCACGTGGTTGTGCCGGTGTGTGCAGGGCTTGTCGACCGTCGTAATGAATTTCATGTGGGAGCATTTGAGTGTTATGGGTTGTCAGGTGTAGGCGAATCCCGGAAGGGTTATGATGGTATAGACTACTACTTAAGGATTTGTATGTTGGTTGATTGTGGAAATTCACTCGTGTGTTGAGATGGTACTCATGAATTGAGTTAAGTAAAAGGTTTCTATATGATGAAGTGTTCACCCTATTGGTGGTTCAGAAGTTATAATGGAATTCTTGTGCTACCTCCTATTGGCATGTTAGGTGCGGTAAGCAGTATGTTACTGGGAGTAAGAATCGAGATTGCGGTTTGGTATTAATAAGGATGTCATGAGCTTGGAAGAGCAAGAAAAAGTGATTTGAAAGTGTAGAGTAAGATGGTGTTATTTTCAGTGTCACCTGAGATTGATATTCGGTGGAAGAGGCTTTATACCCTGGTTATGGGTTCTTGATTTGTCTTACAGCATAGTATGGCCAGTAGTGGATGTGCAGACTTGCTACCTTGTGTGGAAGGTCGTGGAAGCGTGACCACGGGAAGATTGTATAAGTGTGACATGTAGTCACCTGATTGATTGAAGATTTAGACCAAGTATAAGGAAGTGCAATATTGCTTAGTTGAGAATTTATGCCTGGAAGGCGTTCAGTTCATTTGGTTGTGGATTGCGGGGTGTTTGTCCCGGCTATGATGGTTGTTCTCGTGTATTATAAGAGAAAGTGGGTTAATATGAACCCAGGTAAAGTTATTAGCTTAGTTTGGTGCAATCAAGGTAGACTCAATGTTTGTGGATGGATTTAGATATGATTATGGGCTTCATGTGAGGCAGATATGTTCATTTCAGTATAGCGCTCCTCAAGTAGGGGTGTTGGGATATCAGGTGTTGTTCCGTCTTCGTCAAATTCATGTAATAATACGATTGTGCCGTGTGAGTTGTGAAACGGCTTGATAATTTTTTATGTGTCGAGATCTTCGCGTAGTGATGATGTTATGTGAGCAGGACAGCTCTTGAGCTTTGTAAGCATATGGCTTTATCAGTCTCCCCAGGATGGTATTATGCACTTAGCGTGCTTATGATCGATATTCAGTAATTTGTAATAGTGAGCAATTCAGCTCCATGTATATTTTCTTATGTGAATTTTATGATGGGATTGGGTGGCACGCCGCCACGGGTATGTTATTGGGATCGGGTGGCACGCCGCCACGGGTATGTTATTGGGATCGGGTGGCACGCCGCCACGGGTATGTTATTTGTTTCGGGTTGCACGCTGCAACAATGTGATGATGAGTAAGGTTCCTATATTTATTTTCTTATGTTTAACTTTCTATTTTCTGAGAAGGGTTCATAATAAGTTGCGCGAGTAGAATAGTCCCTTCCTGAGTCGTTTCTTATTATCATGTCGAATTATGGCCTATTGGCACGATGTGGTATCATGTGAGGTTGTTGGTCATGTTTGGGGTGAATTGTTGTCTAAGCAGTTCATACTGGGAGAGACGAGATTATCGGATCAGGGATCAGTGCGATAAGGTTATGTGAAGTGTATATTAAAGAACAAATACCATTACTTGGTTCGTAATGAGGTGATGATTCTAGTCAAGAGGAGATATTCAATGATTTGTTAACTCGGCAGTTGATTATGAATTTCTACCATATCCTCCGTTGTGGTGGTATCGCCAGCATTTTTGCAGGATGTATATATATATATATATATATATATATCATGAGGTGCATGGGGAGCATCAGATTCGTGGAATTTTGGCTATTAAGGTTCAGGGAGTGTCATTACGGTCAGATGATGAAGTATGCAGTGCATGGTGATAATTTAGCAAGGGTATGCAGTCATATTTTGGTATGTCGTGTGGTAGTTGATACGGTGTTTATGTATTGGAATTAGGCCTGGCAGAGAAATTTCAAGTGTTGGAAATGGATTCTGAGCTTATTATATGGATAAAGAAGAAATCTTCAGATTTGGTCAAGATAATATACTCAATTGGGTTGTGGTAGCACGGGCAGGTGCTCGGGGTGTTAAGCAGTGATTTCAGATAACTCCAGAGCAGTTCTTAGCACGTTCGAGGATGAACGTCTGTTTAAGTGGGGGAGAATGTAACGACCCGACCGGTTGTTTTGAGCTCTAGCACGTCGTTCAACGGTTTGAAGTCGTGAGCAGCTCCATTTCAGGTATTATGACTTGTAGGTGTGGTCGCAATTGAATTTCGCAAAGTTTAGAGTTGATTTGGAAAGAAAGTTCTCATTTCAGAAGCCTTAAGTTGGAGAAACGGACTAAGATTGAAATTTTGAGTAAAAAACCTCAGAATCAGGAGTTGAAGGTTCCTGCAGGTTCGTACGATGATTTCGTACTTGGGCGTATGTCCAGATCGGGTTTTGGATAACCCGAGAGCATTTTGGCGTATATTATGGAAGATAGCATTTTAGAAGAATTTCATAAATTGGGTTGTAAGGCATTTCAGAGTTATTGATGTCCGTTTGGGATTCCGAGCCAGGGAATAGCTTCGTATGGTGATTCTAGAGTTGGGAGCGCGATCGGAAGTGAATTCGGATGCCCGTAGGTCATTTTGAAGTCATTTGGCTAAAGATAGAAATTTTAAGACTTTTGAGAAATCCGATCGGAAGTGGAAATTTTGATATCGGGGTCGGAACGCAATTTCGAAAGTTGGAGCAGGTCCGTAATGTCAAATATGACTTGCGTGCAAAATTTGAGGTCAATCGGACGTGATTTGATAGGTTTCGGCATCGAATGTGGAGGTTTGAAATTTCAAAGTTCATAAAGTTTGAGTTTGAGTGTGATTCATGATTTTGGCGTTGTTTGATGTGATTTGAGGCCTCGATCTAGTTTGTGGGATGTTATGGGACTGAGTCGTGTGATTTGGATGGGGTCCCGGGGGTCTTGGGTGTGTTTCGGAGCAATTTCGGACCATTTTTCTCTGCTTTGTTGTTGCTGTCTTCTGGTGTATTTGGTGTGCTATGCGATCGTGGTCCCTCATGTGTGATCGGATAGAAGGAAATTTGAGGGCTGCTGGATTGGCTTGTGCATTCGCAGAGAAAGGAGTGTGAACACGGTGGCTTGGGGTGTGAACTCTACGCGAATGCGGGGTAAAGTGTGCGAACGCAGAGAGGAAAGGGGGCCTGAGGGGCCCTTTGGCCTATTCGAACGCGGAGAGGGGACCACGAACATGGAGTGTTGGCTCGAGGAAGCTACGCGAACGCGTTCGGGTGTATTCGAACGCAGAGAGTAAATTGGGGCCTGGGCAGATTAATTTATATGCGAAATGTTGGCCATTTCCTTCATTTTTTTCATGGATGTGGGCGATTTTGAGGAGGTTCAAGAGGGGTTTTCCATCAAGCATCACTAGGTAAGTAAGTTCTTCATGTTTTTAAAGGTAAATACAAGTATATGCATGGAATTAGACATGGAAATTGGTAGGAAATAGGGAAATCTTAAAGAAACCTAAAAAATGGTAATTTGGATTTTTAGCCACGAATTTGAGCATGGAATTTAGAGTAAATTGTATATTTGAACTAGTAAAGCTATGGGTAGAATTTATATTCGAGAAATTTCGGATTCCGGGCACGTGGGCCCGAGGGCATTTTGGTCATTTCACTGAGCGAATTTGGGAAATTATATAATTTGGAATTTTTGCAAATATTAGAGTATATTTTCATTGGTTTGTCGTTGTTTCGATAGTTTCGGAGCGTTGTGCAACGATTTGAGTCATCAGAAGGGCTTGGATGCCGGTTATGGAATTTCGGAGCGAGGTAAGTCTCCTTTCTAACTTTGTAAGGGGGAATTGTCCCCCTAGGTGAACTAATTAAGTATGTGTTACTATCTGCGGGGGGCTACGTATGCACGAGGTGACAGGAGTCCGTGCGTAGCTACTATTATACAATGTCCGGGTAGCCTAGGACCCACTAGCATGCCTTACCTGTTGTACCTGTGATCTTGTCTGTAACATTAGACTGCTAATATAATCAAAATTTTAATGAATGACTAAGGAAGACTAGAGTTTATTTTCTTAATCATCTAAAAGAGAATTGATTTCCTTCGTGGGAAATTGTATTTCCGGATAAGGTTATGTTATTAATCAGTATAAAAACTTGGCAATGAATTTCGAGAAAGGATTTAAATACTATTTTGTGGTTTTTAAAATAGAAATATGTCATTTACTTGAGTATTTGTTTTCCCGACGTATTCGCGGTGGATTGTTGATTGTGCATGTCTGCATGTGACCGCTTCGCAAATTTATATTCTTCGAACGGAGTGTTAGTTCCCCCACTCTCATGGGAGCGGGTCGTACGCCACGGCAGATTGAAAGATGCACTTATGGTATGGGCCGCTCGATCCTCGGTAGTGCACAAATATGATTATTTTATTGAAAGATGCACTTATGGTTCGGGCCATTCGATCCTCGACAGTGCATAGACATGATTATTTTATTTGAAAGGTGCACTTATGGTACGTCGATCCTCGGCAGTGCACAGAGATGATTATTATGATGGCTCAGGACGGTTGTCCTTATCCCGTATGCACATACTAAATTGTTAAATATTTTTTTTTTCATGGATTTTTGGAGTGATAAGATATTTGGGGGAAAATAAAGAAGTGATTATTTAATTAAGACATTTGGGGGAAAATGAGGAAGCAGTAACTAGTTATTTACTTCCAGTATTTACTTGAATTTCAGTGCCTTATATATTTGTTGCTTTACTACCTTTACATGCCTACCGTGTTCATCATGTGATGTTAAATTAAGTTGTTGGACCTTAGTAAGTGTCTAATTAGACCTCTCGTCACTACCTCTCTGAGGTTAGGCGGGCGACTTACTGAGTACACGTTGTTTTTGTACTCATGTTACACTTGTTGTGCATTTTTATTGCACAGGTACTTTCATAGTGACATGGATGGTTTGGAGACTTAGGCGATCCGCAGCTGATAGAGTCTCCCCCATACTGTTTATTTTCATTTTAAATTCCTTGTCCAATATGTATTTCAGACAAGCTTTGTGTTGATTGTATAAATTCTTAAAAAAATTGCTCATGTACTTGTGACACCGGGTTCTGGGATGTGTTGGGATATATTTGCTAAAATGGAATATTCAAACCATTGTTTTACTTAAGTGATTTTATTTAGTTAATATATAATTAAGTGAAAGGAAATGATTATTCATAAATGTTAAACAGAAATTTATTTCGACTATTTAATGATTAGCATGCCTGACGGTGGTGTCCAGCGCCATCACGACCTTTTGTAGAATTTGGGTCGTGACACATGGAGTTATACATATTGGTTTAAAATTAACATGTATAACAGAACATATATTGGGATTTAACTTCATATATATACATATATACAATGATATAATCTAATGTAAAAGGAGTACAAAAATAATACTGTGTCGTCCAAATCTCGACCACTGTAATTCAAAGTGTGGAATCGTTCTTTCTTGACAATATGATGATCTCCAAAGACATAAGGCCGAATCCAATCTTTTCCCTTTTTGTAGATCGCACCCACGCTTAAAAAAATATAAAAATATAAAATTCAAAAAAGAAATAATTATTAAATAATAAAATTTAAGGTACGTATTAAAAATTAGCTTACTTGGGTTTCCTATACGTCCCTGCATTAACAAATTGACCAAAAGCCCAACGCAAAGCAAGATCAAATTCAATCCTAATGTCAACGTTAAAAGGATGCTTAAGGTTAAAATATTGCTTAGGCACTAGTGCTGCAGAACTACAATCTCCTGAATCAAGTGGCATATATGGAGACTTCTCATATTTTCCAATGCATCTTACTCTTGTGGATGTTTTAGCATTGGGTCATTTGGCACCTCAACAGCTTTTTGAACAACAGTTTATTCAAGTATAGCAATCTGAGACTCCCTTAGAATCGGATACCAAACGTAGAAAAATCTTTCTGACATTCACCCACACTATCCAACCAGTATAGTTAAAAGAATAATAAAAGATATTAAAATAACTTTACGTGTTGATTGTATAAACATGTAAAATAATTAAGAAAATAAAACATGCCTCCAAATATACCATGAAGAATATTGGTAGCTCTGTGGTTGACTTAGCTTATCATATTCATTTGGGTGGTCTCATGCACATGAATAACATCATTAGTACCTTGGTCATGATTTTTATTAGAAGAGCCGTTGTCTCCATTACCATGCTCATCAACCATTCCATCACTCTATTACACAATTAGTGAATTGTCACGACCCAAAATCTAACCATGGTCGTGATGGCGTCTATCATGTTACAAGGCAAGCCTATTTCCCAAAATATTACTACTAAATCGATTATAAGAAATTAATAAAATATTTCCAACATTTAAATTTTTTCATAAACTAAATCAACTCTAAATATAATTAATAAAAATACAAAAACGAGCCCCAAATATCGGGGTGTCACTAAGTCACGAGCGTCTAAATCTATGAACTAAGATATATAAACTGTCTAACTGTCCAAGAGAAGAATAGATGATAAAAGGAGTAACAAGGTCCTGCAGACGCTAGCAGCTATCTTGCAGTCTCCAAAGATAGCCGTCCTGAACTCAACGATTGATGCGCTCTAAATCACCTGGATCTGCACATAAAGTGTAGGGCGTAGCATGAGTACAACTGACTCAGTAGTAAAAAATAACTAAGGAACTGAGTAATAGTGAAGAGTTAAGCAGAACAATTCAATTATTTATTTCCACAATTAAGTATAAACATGGGTAAGCATGTAATTTTCATAAATCAACAAATGCTACAAAGAAATTAACAGGTAAATGGAGCAACAACAAAAGTAAATGAAACCTTACAGCAATGTCACTCCATTACTCATGTCACGACCCAAAATTCATAGGTCGTGATGGCGTCGGACACCACTGTCAGGCAAGCCAAATCCTTAAATTAATTGAATACATTCATGTTTTAACATTTTCGAAACCGATACCTTTTCTTGCATTTCATAATCAAGTAAATAAATTTTCGTAAATAAAATATGACAGTGATCTAAGATTTCCACTTAAACAATTATCCCCATACATATTCCAGAACCCGGTGTCACAGGTACATGAGCTATTTCTAAGAATTTCACAAATATCACAAAGCCTGTCTGAAATACAACTGGACAAGGAAATTAAAAATGAAATAGATACAGTATGAAGGTGACTATGTCAGCTGCGGATCACCTCCGGAAGATGCAGCTCGCCTGAGTCTCCGAGTCCTCCACATTCGCTATGTAAGTACATGTGCAATAAAATGCACAGCAAGTGTAGTATGAGTACGAAAATAACGTGTACTCAGTAAGTCGCCCGCCTAGCCTCAGAGAGGTAGTGACGAGAGGTCAATTTAGACACTTACTAAAGGTCCATTTAATATATTTAAGAGTGACACTAAGCATGATTTTTATCGTAGACAATTTATAAAACAGGATTTAAATATCCTTCCATTTCGTTCACATTTAACACTTTATATCCTCGTCATATTCACAATTAATCAACATGGTGATTTAGTCAAATAATAATAGATCAACGGAAGGAATAACTTCTTCCAAAAGTCTTTTTAATAACTTTAATTCTTCATCATTTAAATTTGACAATTTGAACATTTCAGGCCAATAATCAGACAAATCTCATAGCAACTACGCAGCAAATATCATGCGCAAGAAATGCCGAGGGTCGAACGGGGAGGACCAACAATAATAAACTGTGCACTGCCGAGGGGTCGACCGGCTCGAACCATAGATGCATCTATCTTCCCCGCTCACGAATCCATCATGCGACGCGATTAACATAATACGGCTAGCCTGCTCGCGAATCATACATGCGACTCAGGTGCTCATATGAATACATACACAAATACCGAGTCTTCCTGCTCTCGAATCACTCAAGCGACTCAGGCACCCAACCATTCACATATCCACACAATAAAATCATATTTTTATCAAGAAAACTAGGTTTTTTTTTCTAAGGAATGTGGAAAAATCTTTATTAAAAGAAATATGAAATATAGGTTTTGAAATCTTTGTTTTTGAAACTCATTTGTCAAATGTAGTGATACTCCAGGATACAATCCAGTCCAGGTACACATATATTCACAGCGGAAACAAATTCTCTTTTTTTAGGAGATTAACAATATGATCTCTAGCTTTCTTTTAAATATTTAATTACGTTTCCGATCATATTAACAGTGCAATGATACAGGCAGGGTTACAGGTACACACATAAAGCAGGCCAGTGGATCCTAGGCTACCCGGACATGGCATAATAGTAGCTACGCATGGACTCCCGTCACCTCGTGCGTACGTAACCCCCGAATATAATAGCATGTACTGAATCAATTCATCTAGGGGGACGATTCCCCCTCACAAAGTTAGAAAGGAGACTTACCTCGCTCCGAAATTCCGACACCGGCCTCCAAGCCCTTCCGATGACTCCAACGGACGCATAACGCTCCGAAACTACCACATAAATGACAAAGCAATGAAAATTCATCCTAATACTCACAACAAATTCAGATTATGTACTTTCCCAACCCCACTCAGTGAAATGACCAAATTACCCTCGGGCCCACGTGCCCGAAATCTGAAATTTCTCGAAGGTACGTTCTACCCATAGCCTTACAAACTCAAATATATAATTTTCTCAAATATTCATGCTCAATTCGTGGCTAATCCACATTTTCCATATTCTAAGTTTCTTCAAAGTTTCCCAATTTTCCTACCAATTTCATGCTCAAAAATTCATGCAATATCTTGTATTTGACCTTAGAACCAAGTAGAACAACTTACCTCTTGATGCTTGGTGAAATCCGCCTTGAAAATCTCTCCAAAATCGTCTCAACCCAAAGAAAAATGATAGAGAAATGGCTCAAATCCGATTTTAAAACATTCTGCTCAGGCACGTTTCCGCACCTGCGGTCCAATAGCCGCTCATGCGGCTCCGCACCTGCGGAAAATCCATCGCAGGTGCGGCTCTGACTCAACCCAGCGAAAATCCCGCTCTTGACGGCCAAATCATTGCAGGTGCGGTTACACCAGATGACAGCAAACTTAACTTCTTCAAATTTCAAATCTTGATCCGTTAACCACCCGGAATCCACCCGAGGCCCCCGGGACCCCGTCCAATCATACCAACCTATCCTAAAACATACCACAGACTTGATCGAGCCCTCAAATCACATCAAACAACGTCGTAATCACGAATCGCACTCAAATCCAATTCTTTAAGAACTTAGAATTTCAAACATCCACATCCGACGCCGAAACCTATCAAATCACGCCCGATTGACCTCAAATTTTGCGCACAAGTCATATTCAACATTACGGACCTGTTCCAACTTCCGGAATCACATTCTGACCTCTATATCAAAACTTCCACTTCCGGTCAGATTTCCTAAAAACCTTCAAATTTCTATCTTTAGCCAAATGACTCCAAAATGACCTACAGACATCCAAATTCACTTCCGATCGCGCTCCCAATTCCAGAATCACCATATGGAGCTATTCCCAGACTCGGAATCCAAACGAACATCAACCTCACTGATATGCACTTCAAGCCCAAATTCATGAAATCCTTCTAAAATGCTAACTTCAACAATATGCATCGAAACATCCAAAACTCGATCCGGACATACACCCAAGTCTGAAAATCATCATATGAACCTGCTGGAACCTTCAAATCCTGATTCGGAGATCGTTTACTCAAAATTCCAATCTTGGTTTATTTCTTCAACTTAAGGCTTCTGAAATGAGAATTTCCTTTCCAAATCAATTCTAAACTTCCTGGAATTCAATTCCGACCACGCGCACGGGTCATAATACCTGAAACGAAGCTGCTCACAACTTCAAACCGCTGAACAGCGCATTAGATCTCAAAATGACCGGTCGGGTCGTTACAACTCAGCACTCGGCACTCACACTCAGCACTCAATACACACACCCAATAGGTACATGCGCTCACTGGGGGTGTACAGGCTCCGGAGGAGCTCCCAAAGACCAAGCGGTATGCACAGACAACTCACGTGCTGCATGGACAACTCACGTGCCATAATATCAATACCTGGATCCGCACAGTCAACTCACGTGATACGCGGACAACTCACGTGCTATGGTATCAATACCTGGATCCGCACGGTCAACTCACGTGCTACGCGGACAACTCACATGCTATGGTTTCAATCATATCATATCAAATATCTCACAACAGGCCATCGGTCTAACTCAATCATGAACCTCTCTAGCCTCACCATCATCAACAAATAAGGGGGACACATCCCACATCAAGTATCACAGCATGTCAGCAAAATAATAGAGACTGAGGTAAACATGTACAATAATTTATATGACTGAGTACAAATAATTTGAACATGAATAAAGCCTAAGCATGATCTCTAACATGAAGGCAGTCAAGTTCAACAACAAGTAAATGCATAAACACAGATAATGGCTATTAGGCCTCACAACCTCAAGAGACAGACCAATTTTCAATCCCTCATGGTGCACACCCATACGCCCACCACCTAGCGTGGGTATCATCTCCAAACAATCATATGATATCAAATTCTCCGGGTTTACGACCTCAAAGCCAGAGTTAAAACTGTTACTTACCTTAACAGCAAAAATCCTACTCCGGGATGCCCTCGTCTCTGAAATCGGTCTCCAAAAGCTCCGAATCTAGCCATGATCAAATTAATACCATCAACATGTGCTAAAGAATCAAATTCCACAATAAAAACTATAAAATATGCCAAAAATCTGAAATCGACCAAAACCCAACCCCCGGGCCCACGTCTCGGAATAGTCAAAAATGTTAGAATAATAAACCTCATCCTCTCCCGAGTATAATCATATAAAATTCATCAAAATACGACTATGTTTGGTCCCTCAAATCCTCACTTAAAACTCTCCAAAACTCAAGCCCTAACTCCCCCAATTTTACTTTGAAATTATCAATCAAATCCCAAAAACAAAGATGGATTCATGAAATATAACCAAAACGAGTAGAGAACACATAGCCCAATCCATATGGTGAAAATTGCTTTCAAAATCGCCCAAATCCGAGCTCCCCAACTCAAAATATGACCGAATGAACAAACCCTTATTTCATATATTTTTCTGCCACTTATTCTACCTCGTTTCTCGTGTCAAATGAACCCAAAACTCACTTTTTATGCCTCTAATAGATTTATTGGGAAATTTTAGTTAAGTTAGATTTTTTTAATCACTCAATTTGACCTTATAATGAAGGAGATGTGTTGGTTTCAATATTTTCACATAGTGCAGATTTTTAAATACGCCATCAGTGGCAATTTCATAATTAATTTGAAAAATCTAACAACCTAGTAAAATGACCATAAAATTCTCATACGATGTCCAAATTCGACGATTCTTTTTGCTACGGGTTCGTAATTATGATACGGATCTAATGCTTCAATCAAAAAATAAATCGGAGCTCATTTGTTAAATATGATATCATTTATGCTTGAAAAAAGGCGTCGAAACATAAGAAAAATGAGCGCAACACAACCCAAACCTATCTAAAACTCACCCGAGGCCCTCGGGACATCAACCAATAATTCTAACAAGTCATATATCATTACACGAACCTAGTCAAACCTTCGTAACACCCAAAACAACACCAAAATACCGAATCAACCTCGGATTCAAGCATAAGAACTTCTAAACTTCCAAAATTCGCCAACGACGTCGAAACCTATCAAACCACGTCCGAATGATCTCAAATTTTGCACACACGTCACAAATAACACTACGAACCTACTCCAACTTCAGGTTGACTTTTCTAACTTAGCTTTCTAACTAAGAGACTAAGTGTCTCATTTCACTCCAAGACTACTCTGGACCCAAGCCTACCATCTCGATACAACTCAACATAGTTGAACAATACATAAAGAAGCATAAATGGGGGAAACGGGGCTATAACTCTCAGAACGACAGGCCACGTCATTACATCCTCCCCTTCTTAAACAAATAGACGTCCTCGAGCGAGTCTAAAAACATACCTCGAGTCTTAATTAGGTGAAACCTTCAGCAATACCTTCTCGTCACATTCAAATCATATGAACTCATCTCGCGGTCACATCATACTCATCACGTATCCATCCAACCACCATTTCCACTAATAGGGACACTATCGGACATATAAGTCCACAAGCACGCGCTCACACAATCAACACCTCAGTGGTCAAGCTACAGTCAAAATTCGACCTCAAGTCCTCCAGACTGGCCCAACATCAACACACAGAAATCACATCCCGCACCTCATCCAGGGAATCACAAGTCGTCGATGCACAAATGATATCGGGCGCTCATGTGCACATACGAGTGCCTGGAAGGAATTCAAAGAGTTACGTTTCCAGCTGAATAAATACCGCATGATAAGAATTCAAGAATGTGAAGTTTTCCTAAAGGTTTTGCAGCCTCTCGAAGATAAGTACAGACGTCTCTGTACCGATCAGCAAGACTCTACTAAACTCGCTCATGACTCGTGAGACCTATGTAACCGACGCTCTAATACCAATTTGTCATGACCCAAAATCTAACCATGGTCATGATGGAGCCTATCATATTACAAGGCAAGCCTATTTCCAAAAATATTACTACTAAATCGATTATAAGAAATTAATAAAACATTTCCAACATTTAATTTTTTTCATAAACTAAATCAACTCTAAATATAATTAATGAAAATACGGAAACGAGCCGCAAACATCGGGGTCAGTGAGTCACGAGCGTCTAAATCTATGAACTACGATATCTAAACTGTCTAACTGTCCAAGAGAAGAAATAGATGATAAAAGGAGTAACAAGGTCGTGCGGATGCTAGCAGCTACCTTGCAGTCTCCAAAGATAGCCGGCCTGAACTCAACGATCGTCGCACTCTAATTCACCTGGATCTACACATAAAGTGCAGGGTGTAGCATGAGTACAACCGACTCAGTAGTAATATAAATAACTAAGGAACTGAGTAGTAGTAACGAGCTAAGCAAAACAATCCAATTATTTATTTCCATAATTAAGTATAAACATGGGTAAGCAAATAATTTTCATAAATCAACAAATGCTACAAAGAAATTAACAGGTAAATGCAGCAACAACAAAATTAAATGAAACCTCACAGCAATATCACTCCATCACTCAACACTCGACACTCGGCACTAGCACTCAGCACTCAATACACACACTCAATAGGTACCTGCGCTCACTAGGGGTGTACATACTCCGGAGGGGCTCCCAAAGACCAAGCGCTATGGACGGACAACTCACATGTTGCATGGACAACTCACGGGCCATAATATCAATACCTAGATCTGCACGATCAACTCACGTGCTACGCGGATAACTCATGCGCTATGATATCAATACCTGGATCTGCACGGTCAACTCACGTGCTACACAGATAACTCATGCGCTATGGTATCAATCATATCATATCAAATATCTCACAACATGCCCTCGACCTCACTCAGTCATGAACCTCTCTAGCCTCACCATCATCAACAAATAAGGGGGCACAACCTACATCAAGTATCACAGCATGTCAGCAAAATAATAGAGACTGAGGTAAACATGTACGATAATTTCTATGACTGAGTACAAATAATGTGAACATGAATAAAGCCTAAGCATGATCTCTAACACGAAGGCAGTCAAGTTCAACAACAAGTAAATGCATAAACACAGATAATGGCTATTAGGCCTCAAAGTCTCATGGGACGGACCAAGTCTCAATCCCTCGTGGTGCACACCCACACGCCTGCCACGTAACATGGGTATCGCCTCCAAACAATCACATGATATTAAATTCTCCAGGTTTATACCCTCAAAGCCAGAGTTAAAACTGTTACTTACCTTAACAGCGAAAATCCTACTCCAGGATGTCCTCGTCTCTGGACTCGGTCTCCAAAAGCTCCGAATCTAGCCATAATCCTATTAATACCATCAACATATGCTAAAGAATTGAATTCCACAATAAAAACTACAAAATATGCCAAAAATCTGAAATTGGCCAAACACGGCCCCCGGCCCAACCATAATAAACCACGTCCTCTCCCGAGCCTAACCATATAAAATTCGTCAAAATCCGACTCCGTTTGGTCCCTCAAATCCTCACTTAAAACTCTCCAAAACTCAAGCTCTAACTCCCTCAATTTCAATTAGAAATCATCAATCAAATCCCAAAAACAAAGATGGATTCAAGAAATATAATCAAAGCTGAGTAGAGAACACTTACCCCAATCTATATGGTGAATCGCCTCCAAAATGGCCCAAATCCGAGCTCCCCCACTCAAAATATGACCGAATGAACAAACTCTTGTTTTATATATTTTTCTGCCAGATATTCTGCCTCGTTTCTCGTACCAAATGATCCCGAAACTCGCTTTTTATGCCTCCAATAGATTTCTTGTGAAATTTAGTCAAGTTAGGATTTTCAATCACTCAATTTTACCTTATAATGAAGGAGATATGTTGATTTCAGTATTTGCAAATAGTGCAAATTTTTAAATACGTTGTCTGTGGCAATTTCGTAATTAATCTAAAAAATCTAGCAACCTAATTCTTAGTAAAATGACCATAAAGTTCTCATACGATGTCTAAATACGACGATTCTTTTTGTTACGGGTCGTAATTACGATACGGATCTAATACTTCAATCAAAAAAGAAATCTCATTTGTTCAATATGATATTATTTATGCTTGAAAAAACAGCGTCGAAACATAAGAGAAATGAGCACAACACAACCCAAACCTATCTGAAACTCACCTGAGGCCCTCGGAACCTCAACCAATAATTCCAACAAGTCATATATTATTACATGAACCTAGTCGAACCTTCGGAATACCCAAAACAACACCAAAACACCGAATCAACCTCGGATTCAAGCCTAAGAACTTCTAAACTTCCAAAATTCGCCAACGACGCCGAAACCTATCAAACCACGTCCGAATGACCTCAAATTTTGCACATACATCACAAATGACATTACGAACCTACTCCAACTTCCGGTTGACTTTTATAACTTAGCTTTCTAACTAAGAGACTAAGTGTCTCATTTCACTCCAAGACTACTCCGGACCCAAGCCTACCAACTCGATACAACTCAACACAACTAAACAATACATAAAGAAGTATAAATGGGGGAAAAAGGGCTATAACTCTCAAAACGACATGTCAGGTCGGTTACATGAATATAATGATTTCATTAATTATATACATAACAATATGAATGGTTGAAATTTAAAATATTGAAATAAATTGTTCTTTTTTAGATTAGAATATCTTTGCATCACTCTTCTCAGAGAATCTGTTATGAAGATGTTGTTTTCATCAAATAATTTAGTAAAAGAGTCCATCACATACTTCTTGAATGAAAAAAAATCATTGCTAAGTTGAACTCAATTAGAACAAAACAATATAAAGGTATTTTTATAAAAAAGAAAAGAATGAAGATTCACAAAATATTAGTTGGAAAGAATTCTTACCTTTTCAAAAGCATTCTCAGCATTCTCATTGGATCTTTGATCTAAATCGTGTGCGGGTATATTTGTAACGACCCGGTATGTCGTTTTGAGAGTTAGAGCTCCAATCCCTTAATAACTGCTTTCCCCGTACCTTTTCCTGCTTTTGTGACTTGCCGGGAGGATTGACTGAGAGTTTCGAAGTGGTTGGGGACACTTAGTCCCTAAATGAGAACTTAAGTCTTAGAATTTAGACTGTAGTCGGAACTGTGTGAAGATGGATCCGGAATGGAATTTTATCAATTCCGTTGGCTCTTTTGGGTGATTTTAAGCTTAGGAGCGCGACCGAAATGTGTTTTGGATGTCTATAGTAGACTTAGGCTTGAATTGGCGAAAGTTGATTTTTTGGCGATTTCGGCCGGTAGTGGAAATTTTTATATCGAGCCCGAAATGGAATTCCGGAAGTGGATGTAGGTTTGTAGTGTCATTTGTGACATGTGTGTAAAAATTGAGGTCATTCGAACTAGATTTGATGTGGTTCGGCGTCGTTTGTAGAATCTGGGAAATTCTAAGTTCTTAGGATTGAATACGTGCTCAATTCATGTTTTTGATGTTATTCGATGTGATTTGAAGGCTCGACTAAGTTTGAATGATATTTTAGGAATGGTTGGTATGTTTGGTTGAGGTATCGGGGGCCTTGGGTGAGTTTCCGATGCTTAACGGATTAGTTTGGGACTTAGGCATGTTGCTGAAGTTGTTGCACCTCTTGTTTTTGCACCTGCGGACATTGGACCGCAGGTACAGTGCCGCAGAAGCGATTGGTAGCCGTAGAAGCGGAAATGGACCTACGCAGCAGGGATTGCAAATGCGATTTTGGGGGGACGCAAAAGCGGCCCAATGCTCGCAGATGCGGCCCTAGCCCGGATAAGTGACCTTCGCCCCTGCGAAGATTTTTTTTCGCAAGTGCGGGACCGAAGACGCGGCCGCATGAGCGCAGATGCAGATATCGCTAGGCAGAAAAAGCGAATTTCGAGGGTTTGAAATTTCATAACACAAAATTTGATTTAGAGCTTGGTGGGAGGCGATTTCTCGAGGGATTTTGAGGGAGAACTATTGGGTAACTAATTCTAACTCTATTTGATCATATTACCTTAATCTATTGTTGTTTTCCTCGTCTAATTAAAGAATTTGATGGTAGAAGTTTGGATATGGGGGAAAAGATTCCCCAATCAGAAATCTGAGGTTTGGATGGGAATTTGACGTTAGTTTTGGACGATTTTTGTTCGAGTGATCTCGTGAGTGAATGGGTGTTCTTATTTGGTAACTTTTACCCAATTCCGAGTTGTGGGACCGAGGAGACTTTTTGGGCATTTTTCCTATTTTCATTCTTACACTTCTATTTCATTAGCTAAAGTAGTTACTTGTAGTATTATTTACATTATGCAATTGATTTGATTAGATTTGGGCCATTCGGAGTTGGATAATCGTGGCAAGAGCGTGATATTGGGTTGATTTGAGCGGTTTGAGGTAAGTGGATTGTCTAACCTTGTGTGGGGAAACTTTCACTTAGAATGTTTTGGTACTGTTTGATGTATAAGTGTCGTGTACGTGAGGTGACGAGTACGTACACGGGCTAATTTTGTGAAAATTCCCAATTTTTATTCTAAATCATAAATTATTTTGTTTTGATTGAACTGCATTACTATGTTTACTTGTCTTGTTTAGATTAGAAAAGGATGTTATGGGTTTTGACTGTCTACTTAAAATTTTGTGCAGAATGTTTAAGTAGATTCCTATTTTCCCTTGGTTGCATTTAGACTAAACTGTATATATCAATGTTGTAATTGCCATGTCATTATTGCGGTGTATATTTACTTTGGGACTACGGACGTATTCTGGGAGATCCCCCAGCACTGCATATTTACCTTTGGGACTACGGACGTATTCCAGGAGATCCCCCAACACTACATATTTACTTTTGGGACTACGGACGTATTCCGGGAGATCCCCCCAGCATTGCGTATTTACTTTTGGGACTACGGACATATTCGGGGAGATCCCCCAGCATTGCGTATTTACTTCTAGGACTACGGACGTATTCCGGGAGATCCCCTTGTAGTGCATAACTATTCGGAACTACAGGACGGTATCCCGGGAGATCCCCTATTGTGTTTACCTTGTTCTGAGCCGAGGTCTCCCATAACTGTAAATTTTGTGATTCCTTTAATTATTTTACCGTAAATTTTATATATATATATATATATATATATTATTTCATTATATTTACTCTGGTAGAGCCTTGACCTGACCTCGTCACTACTCGACCGAGGTTAGGCTTGGCACTTTCTGGGTACCATTGTGGTGTACTCATGCCCTTTCCTGCACATGTTTTCGTGTGCAGATACAGGTACGAGCTGTCAGCCTCGGGGTTAGTGCATGTTGCTCATTCCAGAACTTCAAGGTACTTCTGCTTGCGTCCGCAGATCCTCGGAGTCCCCTTCTACTCTCTCGCCTAGAGACTTTCTTTATTATCTTCAGACTTTGTATAGAGCTACATAGATTATAGCAGCTTGTGACTTAGTGACATTCCGGGTCTTAGGAGATTATTTTGTATATGCTGGGTGGCCCTGCTTTTGTTTATTTACAGAATGATGTTTTATCCCTTTTACTATTGTGATTTATTTAAGTTTCTGTAATATTAGGCTTACCTAGTCGTAAAGACTAGGTTCCATCACGACACCTTTTGAAGGGTAAAATTGGGTCCTGACAAGTTGGTATCAAAGCTCTAGGTTCATAGGAGTCGCGAGTCACGAGCCGGTTTATTAGAGTCTCGCGGATCAGTGTGGAGACGTCCGTACTTATCTTCGGAAGGCTATGTAACTGTTAAGAACAAGCATACTTCTTTGATTTCCTTGTCGTGCGAGTTATTGACATCAAAATTCTAGAATTTCTATTTTATTCTTTTTCACAGATGGTGAGGACCCGTACCATACTGACCGATGAGCAGGCACCCGAGCCCCTTGCTAGAGCTGCTAGAGACCAGGTTCGGGGTAGAGGACGACCACGCAGTGCAACCCGTGTACCTGTGAGAGCTGCGATAGAGGAGCCCCCAGCAGTTCCCGCTGGAGGGCCGGCACCGGAGATTCCTATTGCTGCTCCAGCCCTCCAGGAGATTTTGGCTCAGTTCATGAGCATGTTCAGCACTTTGGCTTAGGCTGGGCTGATTCCAATAGCTCCAGCCACATCTCAAGTCTGGGAAGGGGCACTGACTCCCACAACCCGTACTCCTGAGCAGAGGGTCCAGGTTGATCAAGCCCCAGATTTTATTCCTATGCCCCCAGTGGCTGCGGTTCAGCATGAGACCAGGGTAGCTACTTCTGAGGCAAAGCAACTCAGACTTGAGAGGTACAAGAAGTACCACCCACCTATTTTTAGCGGACTAGATTCATATGATGCTCAGGGTTTTCTTGAGTAGTGTCATCGCATTCTCGGCACTATGGGCATTATGGAGACGAGTGGGGTTTCTTTCACCACTTTCCAGCTAAGGGGAGAGGCATATTAGTGGTGGCATGCCTATGAGTTGAGTATTCCGGACGAGGTAGCCTCACTCACTTGGACTCAGTTCTCGGAGATGTTCTTGCGTGAGTATGTCCCTCAGAGCCTCAGGGATGCTTGACGCGCAGATTTTGAGCAGTTGCACCAAGGTGTAATGACCGTGTCGGTGTATGCAGTCCGTTTCAGTGAGTTAGCTCGACATGCACCAGCCTTGGTTGCTACAGTCAAAGAGAGGGTTCGTCGCTTCATTGAGGGGCTCCACCCCCATTATTCAAACCAGTATGGCCAAGGAGTTGGAGATGGATATCACGTATCAGCAGGCAGTGAGTATTGCTAGGAGAGTGGAGGGCATGTTTGCCCGGGACAGAGAAGAGATAGAGGCCAAGAGGTCTCCAGAGACTGGTCATTTTTCAGGAGCTCGTGCGCCAGCAACACACCATGGTAGGGGTTTTGTGAGTCGCCCTGTTCATTCCAACAGCCAGCAGTCTTCCAGATCCTCCTAGACCCCAGGAGCCTTATTATGCACCGCCAGTATCCAGTGTGCCTCCTACTCGAGGTGCTATTACCAGTCAGTCTAGCAGGCCAGGTCCGAGTTAGTCTCAGCCACTACGTCTTCCGAGGGGTTTTTTTGAGTGTGATGATACTCGTCACATGGTTAGGTATTTCCCCAGAGTCAGTAGGGGAGCACCTCCACAGACTTATCATCCCATACGTGCTCCACTGGGTCCTCTGGTAATTCTTCCAGCCCCAGTTACCGCTCCACCTACTCAAGCAGCTCGAGGTGGAGGTCAGGGAGGTCGAGTCCTCCCTAGAGGGGGAGGCCAGGCTGTCACGACCCAAAATCCCTAAGGTCGTGATGGCGTCGGACATCAATGTCAGGCCAGCCAAATCATTACTTAATTGAAATAACTTTCCGGTTTTTAACATTTATGAAAATATTTCCGTTCACTTTATTACATGATACTCAAATAAAAGTCTGTTAATTAAAACAATGGTTTAAAGATTTCACTAAGCCATTATATCCCAATACATATCCCAGAACCCGGTGTCACAAGTACATGAGCAGTTTCTAAGAATCTATACAATCATTACAAAGCTTGTCCGAAATACAACTAGACAAGGAAATTAAAAATGAATAAATACAGTATGAAGGAGACTCTATCAGATGCGGATCGCCTCCGGATGATTCAACTCTCCTAAGTCTCTGAATCCTCCACATTAGCTATGAAAGTACTTGTGCAATAAGATGCACAACAAGTGTAGTATGAGTACAGAAACAACGTGTACTCAGTAAGTAGCCCGCCTAACCTCAGAGAGGTAGTGACGAGAGGTAAATTTAGACACTTACTAAAAGTAGATTTAAAATATTTAAGAATGACACTAAGCATGGTTTTCATCATAGGCAGTTTATAAAACAGGATTTAAAAAACCATCAATTTCGTTCACATTTAGCACTTTATATCTTCGTCATATTCACGGTTAATCAACATGGTGATTTAATCAAATAACAATAATTCAATGGAAGGAACAACTTCTTCCAAAAGTCTTTTTTATAACTTAAATCTTTGTCATCTCAATTGAAAATTTAACATTTCAGGCCAGTAATCAGGCAACTCATAGCAACTACATAGTAAATAGCATGCGCAAGAAATGCCAAGGGTCGTTCGGCCCGAACCAACATAAACATAAAATGTGCACTGTCGAGGGTCGAACGGCTCGAACCATAGCTTCATCTATCTGCCCCGCTCGTGAAACAATCATGCGACGCGGTTAAAAACAATAAGGCCAACCTGCTCGTGAATCATACATGTGACTCAGGTGCTCATAAAAGTACACACACAAATACAAGGTCTTCCTGCTCGCGAATTACTCATGTGACTCAGGCACCCAAAGTTACATATATCCACATAATAAATTGATATTTTTATCAAGAAAACCGTTTCTCTCAGGAAAATGGTAAAGTCTTTATTAAAAGAAACATGAACTATAGGTTCTGAAATCTTTATTTTTGAGACTCATTTGTCTAGTTTAGTAATACTCCATGACACAACCCAGTCCAGGTAATTCACCTAGGAGAACGATTCCCCCTCACAAAGTTAGAAAGGAGGCTTACCTCGCTCCGAAATTCTGACACCGGCCTCCAAGCCCTTCTGATGACTCCAACGGACGCACAACGCTCCGAAACTACCACATAAATAACAAAGCAATGAAAATTCATCCTAATACTCACAACAAATTCAGATTATATACCTTCCCAACCCCTCTTAGAGAAATGACCAAAATGCCCTCGGGCCCACGTGCCCGAAAATCTAAAATTCTCGAAGATACATTCTACCCTCAAATATATTATTTATTCTTATATGCATGCTCAATTCGTGGCTGAAATCCAAATTCCCAAAATTCTAGGTTTCTTTCAAATTTCCCTAAAATGTATTCCCAATTCTCGCATCAAAACCATGTAATAACTTTGTATTATTCTTAGAAATAAGTAGAATCCTCTTACCTCTGAAGTTTGATGAAATCCCTCTTGAAAAGCTCTCCAAATTCGTCCATAGCTTTTGAAAAATGAAACAGAATTGCCAAAAATCCCGTTTTAAACAACACTGCCCAGATCTTTCCTCTCCGCGATCGCGGGAATGCCTTCGCGATCGCATAGGCCAAGCCCCAGCCTTCTCCAAATTCCTTCTCCGCGATCGTAGCTCCCCGCATGTGATCGCACAAGCCTGCCCAGCCCTTCATCGCGATCGCACACCAGCTCCCGCGATCGCGTAGGCCAAAATCTTCGCCCCTCAATTTATTCTCCGTGATCGCACAGCTAAAGCTGTGATCGTATAGGACACCAGCAGCACCAGAAACCAGCAACAGCAAATCACTCCGAAATGACCCGAAACCACCCCGAAAGACACCCGAGACCATTGAGACCTCGTCCAAACACACGACTCAGTCCCATAACATGAAACGGACTTGCTCGAGCCCTCAATTCATATCAAACAACGCTGAAATCACGAATCGCACTCAAATCCAATTCTTTAAGAACTTAGAAT